>CAUYQG010075276.1:0-44730 GCA_963574415.1 Tarsius wallacei | reverse complement strand
TCTGTTGCCCAGACTGGAGTGCAGTGGCCGCTCCCGGCCACCGCAGCCTCGACCTGCTGGGCTCCGGCGATCCTTCCACCTCAGCCTTCCAAGTAGCTGGGACTACAGGCACGTGCGACCATGCCTGGCTAGTTTTTGATTTATTGTAGAGATGAGGTCTTGCCAAGTTGCCCAGGCGGGTCTCGAACCTGTGGGCTCAGGCAATCCACTCACCTCAGCCTCCCCAAGCGCGGGATTACAGGCTGAGCCACTGAGCCCGGCATGTGCGAAGCATTTAATAAAACAAACAAAACACCGTCTTCATGGGGCTTACATTTGACTGGGGGGGGGAGAGACAGACCACAAAAAAGCAAGTGAAACATATATGTTAGATGGCAGGGAAGGGGGCTAGGGAATGCCAGGACACACTGACACCAGGGCTGGGGGGCCCTGGGCAGAGCTACGGGGGCTCAGCTCCAGGTATCAGGACGATTCCCAAAAGGGACAAGAGTGAGGCGTTAGGGGAGCTGGCTGAGGCTTGAGGCCCCATCAGCAGTGACTGACACCTTCCTCATGTTTAGGCAGCACAGTCAAGTGATACATAGAGCCTTCCCGCTTCCGGGTGCCTCACAAGAAGCAGACGGACATGGGTGGGAGTTTAGTCTCCATTATACAGATGAGGAAACTGAGACCCAGAAGGGAGGCAGCATGCCTCAGGCAATGCTGCTAATGGCGGGCAGAAGAGTGACTAGAACTTGAGTCTTGAATATCTGAGCTCAGGTCCATTCCTGCTGGGCAGTGAATTTATCACCAAGTCTGCAAATTCACACCTACCCTGAGCACTATCTCACAGAGGTTGAATGAGTTGCTTGTCTTGTATACCAGGGAGACCGGTTGTCATCTATCTGGGGACAGTTTGGTTTATTTCTTACGCCATTCTCAGGTGATTACGTCATGTTCCCTGACTTGGAACTTCACTGCAGTGCACTGACGCCTGGTATGTGTGAAGAAGGAATGGGTCAGACTGGTTCCTCAGTGGGTGATCAGACCGCAGGACACAAGGATAGATTCTTCTAACCTCTGACTGCCCCATCCAGGAAATGGAGAGATTTGGAAGCACAAGCCCAAGGACGGGGGAACTGAAAAGCTTCCTGAGGAGGTGATGAGACTTGGTTCTTTCTACACTGGGCTCTCTGCCTTTTTGTTTTTTTGAGACGGCCACCGCAGCCTCAGCCTGCTGGCCTCAGGCAATCTTTCCGCCTCAACCTTCCAAGTAGCTGGAACTACAGATGCACGCCACCACACCTGGCTAATTTTTGTGACTTTGTGTGGAGACAATGTCTCATCAAGTTGCCCAGGCTGGTTAGTGCTGGAATTATAGTCTGAGCCACTGTGCCTGGCCCCGTCTACCTTTTTTGAGTGTGGATGATCCACCTTCATATAAGTCTCAGTCACTGTACTCCAGTCTGGGTAACAGAAAGAGACTGACTCGGAGGAGGGGGGAGAGAGAGAGAGAGAGAGAGAGAGAGAGAGAGAGAGAGAGGATTTCTGTTCAGTAGGAAACATTTACTGAAAAGTTCCTAGGATGGAGAGTGGAGAAGCTCAATGGACAGCCCTCAGGCTCTCTGGTTATTTATTGAGCACTGAAACTTGAGATGTATGAAGTGTAAAACAGACACTGGATTTTAACACTTTTGTGTGAAAAGTGTAAAATAGTTTACTAATACTTTTTATATTGATTACTTGTTGAAATAAGATTTTGGATATATTGGGTTAAATAAAATACATTGCTAAAATTAATTATTTCCTTTTTTAAAATGTGGATACTAGAAGATTTAAAATTACTCCTGATCCAATCAACTGGAAAGTAAAAAAGAAACAAATAAAATAAAATTACATGTGTGACCTGTACTGCATTACGCTGGACAGTGCTGTGATGAGATTAATTTCACAAAGGAGGCCATAGCGATTTTGTTCATTACTCTACACACCCAGGACCTGGTATTGGGGCAGGATATGGCAGGAGGGCAAAAAAGTATTAGTTGTTGAATGAATGTTTGACAGTCACATTTTCCATCAGCCTGGAACATTTTGAACAACGTGCTAAGGGAAAGTGATCTAATTTAAATGCAGTTTACTGAAAAAAAAAAAAAGAAAGAAAGAAAGACCCATAACTCATGAATAAAATTTGCAAGAAGGGGAAAGGAAAAGGGAGAATAAAGGGGTCAGGTCTCAATCCCTTTTTTCTGAAGAGGTTCCTTGGTCTCAACCTACCCCAGCATTCGAGTTCCAAGACTCAGGATATTCTGACCTTTATCAAGCAAAAAAAACAACAAAAAACAGGTCCACATCCATCCACCAGAGGCAGAGATATAATCGTTCCCCACTTCCTGCCCCCACCTTTGCTATCAGGGGCCCCTATTTTTAGCTAGGCACATGGCCACCCAGAGTCCAAACATTTTCCAGCCTCCCTGGAGCTGGGTTTGGCTACATAAGTTCTGGCTGAGGGGATGTAAACAGAAGTGTCAAGTGACTTTTGGAAACTTTCCTTAAAGGGAAGGATAGTGCCTCTCCCCCTTCTCCTGGCTGGAATGCCTGGAGCTCCAGCAGCCACCTTGGACCATGAGGAATGAGGACAGGGCCACACCCAAGGCATGGTGGGGTGGGAGGCTGGGCAGGGCCTGTTTGCTCCCTGACAACTTTGTAAACTGCCACACTGGCCTTGGAATGCCTGCCTTGGACTTTCTGTCAGAAAGACAAAAACCAAAAGCCTTATGTATTTACGGCTGTGTTAACTTGCAGTTTTTGTTACCGTGTCCTAACTGATACCGATATTCCTTGCCCTGAATAACTAGCTTTAGGTTGTTGTCAGTGGAAAGGACCACTCAAACTTTCAGAATACCTGAACTTTCCAGAACAAAGTCTGGAATCCAGACTGGAAATCCAGTCAAGATAACTGGATTTCTTTAACCATCAGGTAATATCTATATATTTTTTAAACTGACAAGACCTTCAGAAGGTACAACATTAGAAAGGTACAGTAAGCCGGGCTCGGTGGCTCAGCCTGTAATCCTGCGCCTTGGGAGGCTGAGGTGAGTGGATTGCCTGAACCCCCGGGTTCGAGACTCGCCTGGGCAACTTGGTGAGACCTCATCTCTACAATAAATAAAAAAAATTAGCCGGGCGTGGTAGCGCGCACCTGTAGTTCCAGCTACTTGGAAGGCTGAGGCGGAAGGATTGCCAAAGCCCAGCAGGTCGAGGCTGCGGTGGCCGGGAGCGGCCACTGCACTCCAGTCTGGGCGACGGAGTGAGACTCCAACTCAAAAAAATAAAATAAAATAAAATAAAATGTACGATTCAGTGGCTTTTGTTACATTCAGAATTGTGCAACCATCACCACAATTTACGAGCACTTCGTTGCCCCCAAAAGAAATCCTGCCATGGCCCCCCAATCCCCTTTTCCTCTCAAGCCCTAGGACTCCCCAAATCTACTTTCTGTTCCTATAGATCTGCCTGTTCAGGACATTTCGTATAAATGGAATCATATAATCTGTGGCTTCTTGTGTCTGGCTTCTTTCACGAAGCATCATGTTATCAACATTCACCCGTGTTGTAGCATATATCATACCTCATCCCATTTTATTGCTGAGTAGTCTTCACTATGTGGCACAGTAGTTTTAAGTGTCTTTGAGTCACGTGATACAAATATGCAAATAATCATGGTGCTTACTTTTCTGTCTCTTTCACTGCCTGCTCTCTAAATTCTGAGCAGTCCATTTCATTAGTGGAACTGGCTTGGAGCACACTCCCTTTCTCTGGCCTCTTTATTTTCTTCCTCTCAGTTCTCCGTTTGTAGACAAGCAGATGTCTCCACCATCTTGGAAGTCCCCTTGTCCTGCTGCCCTTTGAGCCGTCGCCCTCTGCCTCTCTCCTCCCTCAGTTTACCCACAGCATCGAATCCCCTGCCATTTAAAGGAAATGGTTGTATTAAAGGTATCTTGTGACCCCCTGCCAAGTCTCTTTAAATTCGTCTAAATCTCCCGGTCCCTGTGGAGCATTAGGTATAGTTTGAGCCTTTTTCTTGTTTCTGGAACTCTTTCCACCTTTGGCTTCTACTTTGCATATCCTTGGTCTTTCTCTTGCCTCTAGGGTTAGAGATGCACTCACTCCTGCTCTCATACGTGTGCAAGCTGTCTCTCACGTATACAAGAGCAAGACACCACCTCTCGGGGTGATGGGGGCGTATCCTAGATACGCCCTCCTTCCTCTAGCCTTCCAGGCTCTTGGAGACTTCCCCTCTGGCCTCATCCGTCAGTATGCCCCAGCACGAAGCACCCCCAAGAGCAGCATCAGGAAGTGACTGTGAGCACGTTGGACCCAGGTGTGAGTTCTGGCTGTGCCACCTACTGGCTTGGGTTGGGCACTTGCCATCTTTAAGCGTCAGGGCCCTCATCTGTCGATCTGGATGGTGGTGACGTGCATCTCCAAAGCTCGCGGTGAGAATTAAACAAGGTCATGCATGCCAGGTGCCTGCACTTCAGAACGCTCCGACAGTAGAACTGCTATAGGATTACATGCGTGCCACAGCCGTTTAGCCTTCCTCAAACCTGTGGCCCTTTCTTCCAATATTCTCTGGAATGACTAGAAACTTCCATTGCCAGCACCCCATCTTTTAAAGACCTCATCTATTGCTACCTTCTTGCCTGATCACCTTGATGGAAGGTGGAAAGGGGAGGAAGAAAAGACAGTCAAGTGCCCTCTGCCTGCCAGAAGTTGCTTTATTCATTATCTTATTCAGTGCTTATAAAACACCATTCCAGAATGGGAAAATATATTTGCCAACTGTATATCTGACAAAGGCCTAACATCTAGGATCTACAAGGAATTCAAATGTGCTGAAAGGAAACAAACAGCCCCTTTAAAAAGTGGGCAAAAGACATGAATAGACACTTCTCAAAAGAAGATATATGGGCAGCCAACAAACACATGAAAAAGTGCTCAGCCTCACTCATCATCAGAGAAATGCAAATCAAAACCACTTTGAGATATCACCTAACCCCTATAAGAATGACCATCATTAATAAAACAAACAACAACAGATGCTGGCGAGGTTGCGGAGATAAAGGAACGCTTCTACACTGCTGGTGGGAATGCAGACTAGTACAACCTCTGGAAGACAGTGTGGCGATTTCTGAGGGAACTAGAAATTGACCTTCCATATGACCCAGCAATTCCCCATTGGGAATATACCCGGAGGAATTCAAGTCATTCTACCAAAAAGATACCTGCATATGCATGTTTGTTGCAGCTCTATTCACAATAGCAAGAACGTGGAACCAACCATGTTGCCCATCAAAGCTGGACAGGATAAAAAAAATGTGGTAAATATACACAATGGAATATTATGCAGCCATAAAGAAGGACAGATATATGGACTCTGCAGCAAATTGGATGGATTTGGAGTCAGTCATACTCAGTGATTTATCACAGAAACAAAGAACTGAGTTCCGTATGTTCTCACTCATAAGGTGACCTTGAACATTTATAATGCTATAAGAAAGCGATTGGCAGTAGCGGAAAACTGTCAGGGGTAGGACTGGCAGTTGGTGGAAACTGCCAGGGGAGGGAGGGGCACACCTCATCAACAAGGGTACCTGCATGATCAATGTTTGTATACATAACCCTGAATTGTACCCCACATCTTTATAATAAATAAATAAATTTAAAAAAAAACCCATTCCACAGATGGGGACTCTGAGCCCTGCAGAGGCTTCATATTGTCTTTGGCAATAGAGTCGACAGCTTGGCATTCCTCAGACACGTTATTACCATTTATTTCTATTCACAGTAGCATAGCCTCTTGAGCTGCTTTGGGTGGTAGACACTTGTGCACGAGTCGTATATCCTTACCTAGATGGTGAACTCCTTGTGGGTAGGTCCTTGTTTTGTGTTAGACACATAGGACACGGATCTATGTGTGCTGTACACAGTCTCATATGCAGGCATGTACAAGCTAAGACACTGTTCTCTGCTTGGCAGTGACCATGAAATTCAAGCCCTGACATGTTCAGGGACTGCCCCGTCCCTGCGGGAAGCTCCCTTCAGACACATGTTGTAGGAATCACTCCTTTGGCACCTGCCACGTTGTATTACATTGCCACGTATCCTTTCTGGATGTGTGTTGTGCCCCCAAGTAACTTTGAAAACCAGGGCTTGGGTGTTGTGTCTTTTTGCACGCTTGGCACTTTGCAGTGACGAGCATACAGTCAGTGCTAAGTCTATACTGAGTGTGAGGCGGTGGATTTATGCGTGTGGTTTGCTCTGGGCACAGCGTGTCCCCTCCAGGGCCTGCGCCGGCTTTCTCGGCTTCCTGCTGTCTGGACCATGCTCCCCTCTCCTTCCCTTTCTCTGCTGGCCACCTTGCCTCCTGCAGGGAGATGGAAGATTCTGCCTGCAGAGGCCAAGTCTCCATGGAGAAGGCACATTTCCAAGAATCTGGAGCAGAGGCCTTGGGAGTAGGAGAGTGGTGACAAGCCTTCTCTCCAAGCGTGTGGGGTGACCCCTAGAGAAGAAGGCAGGGAAAACCAGCCGGCTGGCTTCCCTGGGTGCTATTGACGAGAGTGAGCGGATTTGTTACCACCAGGAGGACGATGAGGGAAGCCTCATTCAGTACAAGAGATGTGACTTCAGATTCCTCGGTCTTATATATTGGAAAGTAGATTTTCTGTTTTACCAGCGACCTGCTGAGCCAATGTGAGGAGCCTCCTGCCGCCTGAGGCTGAGCCCAGGGCTTCATCCTCGGGACTCAGAGTGTGTGAGCTGCAGGCAGAAGACATGGAGGCCAGGGACGTGCTACTGTGGACGAATTTGCTTCCTGATGTTAGCATTGCACGGTGTAAAAGTCTCTGCGATTTTGACCTCTTCCTTGTAGTCATTTTCTACGACCTGTTTCTTTTCCCTCAGTATACTTCCCTCTTTCATTTGTGGTTTGCTCACTCATTCGTTTATTTAGTTAATTAATTTATTTACCCAGCAAATATCTTTCGCGCTCCTATTATGTGCCATGTGCTGTGCTATCACCAGGGATATCACCCGCCACAGTCCTTGCCTTCCTGAAATCTTGAATTTAGAGAGACAAAACCCTACAATTTACATGCATAGTTGGTTAACTGCCGTTGTGACAAGCAGTAAGAAACTGGAGTATGGCGTGCTATGACCACTGGGCCACCCAGCAGGGAATTTTTCTCTCTTCCACTGGGAGGGTGTGATGGTTTTAAAAACATGTCTGCAAATCCTTTAATAGTCCTCCCTTCAAGAGATAGAGCCACATTCTCCTTGCCCTGCATGTGCTGCACCTCTCAGTTGTTCACTGCTAGCAAATAGGACACAGCAAAAGTGGTGGTGTGCAACTTTGGAGACAATGTCATATGACTTCCTTCTTGGTCGCCCTGTCATGTGCCTGTGTGCATACGTTCTCTCTCTCTCTCTCTCTCTCTCTCTCTTCTCTCCTCTCTCCTTTTTCCTCTTCCCTCTTTTCTCCTTTCTCTTGCCTCTTCTCTCTTCTGTCCTTTCTCTCGCTCGTCTCTATCTCTCCTCTCTCTTCCCTTTCTCTGAATTCTTGCTCCGTGGGAAGCCAGCTGCCATGGTAGCAGCAGCCCTCTGGCTCTGAGGCAAGCCCATGAGGCCAGGAACTGGAGCTTCAAGTCAACAGCCACATGAGTGAGCTTGGAAGTGGGTCCTCAAGCCCCGTTCAAGCCTTCCGATGGCTGCAGCCCAAGCCAACATTACAGCTGCAGCTTCACGAAAGCCCTGCGCCAGGACCACACAGCTAAGCCCCTCCCAGATTCCTGAGCATCAGAGACTGAGTGATCATACTTATTATAAACCACCAAATTTGGGGGTAATATGATACACAGCCATAGGTAATTAATACAGGGCCATTAATGAGGGAGATAAGTTCTTCAATACCCTGCTTACGTGAAAATGTCTTTGTCAGAATCTCACTTTGGGCCAATGACGTGCCTGTGGACAGAATTCTCTTCTGCAATGGCAGATCTTCTTCCTCAGAATTCTGAAGGCATCCTTCCCTTGTGTCCAGGATGGATGCTGATGTTGCAGCTGTTGAGGCGTCTAGCGCCTCTCTTTTTTTTTTTTTTGAGTTTGAGTCACACTCCGTCGCCCAGACTGGTGTGCAGTGGCCACACCCGGCCACCGCAGCCTCGACCTGCTGGGCTCCGGCGATCCTTCCGCCTCGGCCTTCCATGTAGCTGGAACTACAGGCGTGCGCTACCACACTCAGCTAATTTTTTTTTTTATTTACTGTAGAGATGAGGTCTCACCTAGTTGCCCAGGCGGGTCTCGAACCCGTGGGCTCAGGCAATCCACTCACCTCAGCCTCCCAAGGCACGGGATTACAGGCTGAGCCACCGAGCCCGGCTTGAAATGTTTAAGTTCTCAGAAAAAAGGGTCAAATGCTTAACATTACAACTACATTTAAACTCAGGCTTTCCTTTTGTCTATATACGTACACTTACACGTCTGGGTGGTGGTGTAAGAAATTAAGCTGAAGTACAGACTGGGAACATGATATGGCTGTAACACCTTGTATAGCTGATGTTTTCCAATAAAAAGGGATGTAAACCATTAATTATTTGAACTGCTTAGTTTTTTGGAAGCAACCATGTAATATCTATAATGGAGAGAAGTTACACAGTGAATGTTCAAGGGTCAAAACACATTTTCACTAGCATCTCAATAAAAAATCCTCCCAAACAAAAATCTTCAATAGCACTGTTGAGACACACTTGGTCAGCGTCTGTCACAGGGTTTTGAAAATAGAGTCAGACATTGCCTTACTAGACTGTGTTGTGGCCATGTGCTCTTTGAGCTATGGCCAGACCATGCTTCTTGGCTTTGGTCCTTGGGGAGGTGAATCTCCTCTTTTTCTAATTTACTTCCTAAATAAACTATATTTTCTAATCTAAAAAATAAAAAAATAAAATACAGCCAATATTAACCAAAATGTCTCTTTCATTTTGTACATAGCAAACCAAAGCATGTAGTAGACAACACATTTAACAATAAAATTTAGTTAAATCACTTTCTTTTTCTGTATAGAACAAAATTCTGCTATAAAACGATTACCAAATCATGTTACAGCCTACCTTGCATCTGGTCAAAGTTCTACATAAACTGTCTGATATTATACTTATTTCCTTTCACGATTTTATCTTACAAGAAATTGTATAAAGGATTTTATAAACTAGGAGACTATTCAGAGTAACTCAGATTTCTATTTGATACATAAACAAAAACGTACAATTAAAAAAAAACAAAACAATCCAACCTTGCAGCAGATGTTTTCTCTCTTGTCATGTGGTTTGATGGATATATTTTCTGCTCTCCTATTTGTTTATGGTATCGTGAAATAAGAAGTAACGTGAGCTTTCTCCACAGCCTACTATTAAATTTTTCTGAAAGCTGGTAGGGGAATGGTAAGATTTCACTGAGAACTACTGGGTGGGCAAACTAGTCAGGCATCAGTTAGCAAAGTTGCACCATGATTTGACTTTAAAGCTTATTTCCAGTCACATTCAAGGTTGTGCTCAGCTGTATACAAATCTGGCATATGAACTATACATGATTACATATACATGATTATCATTATTGCTTCTTTTTCTTTTCTTTTAGAGTTCTAAGAAAATCTGCCCTATCCACTGTTAGAAAAAGCAAACGAGCTCTGCTCTGAGCTTCCTCATTGTTCCTGCAAGCAAAACACACAGCCGTGCGTTACACACACAACTTACAAAAGGACACTGATCTGAGTTAAAACCCCAACACAATGATTCAATTGTCTATCCAGTTGAATGTTTTCTTCTTGACGAGACATATGATGTACAAGGAAACAAATGGAAATACACGTGACATGAACTCTTTAAGACCACACACTGTAGAAATATTTATATACTATAAAAGACTCTCAGGTAGCCTGAGAACATGAGAGCGGTGTGAACAAGGGTTTAGATTCTGCTATATCAAGTCAGAACTTAATTACATTAATCTGTCTAATTCCATGTTGTTCAGCAACGTCTTGTAATACAGAGGAGAACGCAATCGTGAGGGTTGCTGGTGTCCTCTAAGACATCCACCACAGTTCCAGCCCAGGGTCACCATGGGCAGGAAACCTAGAAGAGAAATGGCCTGTTCCTCTTTCTTCTCGTGGATTTATTTTACATAAACTTATTTTTTCTCCATCTTTTAAACACAATTGTTAAACAGCACTTTGTCCTCTGTTTGTCAAGGCAAGCGCGCAGTTGTCTGAATTCTTTGGCAATGGGCAGACAGAAATGAATGAGACTGGAATTTCATGCCGAGTAGAGAGCTGCCTTTTGGAGCATATGGGGCTTTATTAAGCTCTTTAGCAGGATAAAGTTAAATGAGGGCAAAGTTAAACTTGAATGATGTCAAACTCTAAGAGTCCAGTTTGAAAACAAAATGAAAGAAGTGCTTTAAAATAGCTCTCTTGGTTTCTCAAATATTATCAGCACACTAAATTCCTTTTGTGTAAATGTTAGCCTGCAGTTATTCATTCTGCACAAATAAAAAGGTTATGTAACTACGGTCAAAGAACAAGCCAATGTTCCCATATATCCGTGACCTTCTGGGAGAATCTCTACCGGCCACCGCAGATGACCCTCAAGTCACGGACATTTCCAAATGCAGGTTCTGCATAGGAGGAGAAACTCTAGGGTCAAGATCATGTCATGTTCTTCACTGCAGTCCCGACACCTAGCATAGCATTGAGAGATGTTTAATATTCAAGTGCTTATCCACACTGACCTGCCTCAGTTAGCACTACTGAGCTCAGTTATTAATTCCACATCTCAAGTCACTGGGACTATCATTACCTTGATGAAGCTTTTGGTCTGCTGAAACAAATTGTTTTCTGGTAAGGGCCATTTTATCAACGTAATAAAGGGGGCAGACTAAATAAGTATAATTTATTATTTTCACAGGATGCCTTCATATTTAACACATTCATTTAAAGATGCTTATGACAAAATGCAAACAAGCTGCCAGAATGGACAAGAACATGGCCTGTCGTATAAAGTATTTAAAAAATACTTTTAAGACTTATCTTTTAGAAAAGGATAGTGAATTTCTTCTGATGTCAAGTTAATATCTTAAATTGGCACCTTTAGTGGTACAATGATGACCTTATTGACACTTTGAGGACTCAGGTAGCATCCACTTATGGTCTGTAGAACACAGCATTACACTTCTGCAAGAAAATATTCAGTAAATGCATGTGGTGCTCATTTTATACTTATATTAGCGCACATAATTCAGAGTTGGCTATGTTTAGGTTTTAATGAATGACATTTATATTCCTTACCACTCTCAATGTAAATATATCCAGGGAGTGTCTGTCTATAAACACTGACATTGCCTGGGAAGAACGAGTATCTACTTGTAGAATATTCCAATATTTCTGAAATGTGTATAAATAATTAAGAACGTCAAGTATGGGAATTATGTATAGCTACTTAACAAGGAGGTTAAACTCTTTCCATAGGTAAGCAGACTCCACCTTAATACATAATGTCCTAGTTATTGCATAAGAAGGTAGCAGTATGATGAACAGGTTTGAATAAGATTTGTAGGGTAAAGTGTTGAAAAACGAGGAAGACGGCTGACTACCCAGTCTATCTAAGAGTTACTTTAACTTCAATACTCTGCTTCCATAAACTAGTTTGATTAAAATGTTTGAGTTGGGCAACCCCCTCAGGTCCCCTCCCACTGTGGGAGCTTTTCTATCCTCTCAATAAATCCTGCTTTTTCAAAAAAAAAAAAAAAGTTTGAATCTGAGAGCCAGGATATGATAAAGAACAGGTTTCAATATCTGTGTACAAGGAATGAGAATGTCAGTTTTACTGACCGGAATAATCTAGAATTCTCCCCATATTAGAGTTAGAAATATCCAGTACAAGTGAATGTGAGCTGACTATTCTACAGATTTTGTGAGTCAGCTGTATGATCGATTTCTTTCTTTTGGAATTGAGTAGTACCAGAGCCTGGTCTCGAGAAAAGGCCTGCTTGACAGCATGAGGGATAATCCAATGGAAGAAAAATCTAGAAGAAAAAGGATATTCATTTCTGGTAGACTTTTCTGTACTTTCCAAACAGTACTAACAGACAATTTAGATAGTGAACACTGCTAGCCAAGGAGGTCAACTTCCGACCTTCCTGAAAACAAAATAATAGAAATAACATGTATATAACTCCTATAACATGGCAACGCTTAGTCATTCACAAAGAAACTTAAAATATAAAAGGCCATTTTTCCTGGAACTGACAAGTAACAGTAAGGGCTGGGTTTGTCTGTTAAGGACCTTAGGGGATATTTAATACACTCATTAAGTCAACAAGTATTTATTGTCTGTTACCTTCAAGACATAATACTAGGTGGAATGAGTGAAAATATTGCCCAGAAGATACTATGTATCTTCACAAACACCCTTTCCACTCACAAACAGACTTGTTTCAAAGTGTGGGGTATAATACGCAATTAGAAACATGGGGCTCACCAAAAGGACTCTGCCATGACATAAAACAGCAAGGTGACAGCAATTTACAGAGGCACAACATAAGGAGGGAAGAAACCCAGTGAGAGTTATCATGAAATTAAGGCAAACCTAAAGAAATGTTATGCATCTTGAAGTTCGGTGATCCAAGACAGCAAGAGTATGAATTAAAGTTAGTTAAAGATCAGCTAACTAGACATTCATTCGAACAGCCCAAACAACCATCCTCTTACGACTTCTCTAGGACTTTGTAACATTGATGAATTAATCGAAGAACAGTTACCTATAGAGATTAACACGGCAAAAGGCCACACACACAAGATGATCGCACCTTAAGGACATTTCTACATATCACCAAGAGTTAAAGAAGAACTGTTTGGACCAGATCCTAAGGAAACCTTCACAGACTTAGAAGAAAAATGATAACTGATCAACACAAACTCAAAAATCCAAATTTATCACTGTCAGGACAACCATCTATAAATCATTGGCAGTTATATTACACTATTTATTGGGTTTTAATGTTTTTCATCTTTATCAATTTTAAATAAGCAACAAGGTTGAGACTAGATTTGAGAGCAACATTTATTCTCAACATTAAGGCAGAAAGGTTTACAGGATATATCTTCAGGTTTTCAGCACAGTTTATATGTGATATCTTTCACAGTAGTATACACATATGCAGCCTTAATTTTGATATAATTAAAAAAACAAAGATAGGCTTCTCTTTTCAAACAGCATGTATTCTTCAGCGCAGGGGCCTTTTCTCCAACTTAAATTCCCTATCACAGACACTAGCAGAGCCAGATACACATAAGGATGTTTAAAATACTTATTTATTTTAATCTAGCAGTAAAGTTCTCATGACTTCTTCCATATGAAATGCACTGAGCATCACTCAAAGCAAGAATCCATTGTGTCCAAAACAGTCTTTCCCATGGTTTAAGTTGTTTATATTTTGTTTTCCTTACTATATTGCTACCCACACCAAATTTACACAATTTCTAAACAAAAGTCAACAAAAGTTGCTACAGAAAGGAAAACTCTAAAAACAAATTTCCCTTTGCTGAATAAGCACCCAGAGCAATGATGCTCTCCCCTCTCCCTCTGCCACCGTGTTGGTGATCCTGGTAGTGAAATGCTTCACCTGGGGGTATGCACAGGGCTACCTGGGAACAGCAACTTAGAAACTGGGAGATGGCTCAACTGGTTGGTGATATGACGGCAGCAAAAAAAAGAAAAAAGAAAAGAAAAGAAATACAAGTCAGCGACACCCAAGGAGTCATCTACTTAAAGAGAAGAAAAAAATTCCCTATGAAACCTCTAGAGATAAGTGAGGCAGAAGCACAGCCTCAGTGGAAACAGAGAAGCTGACAGCAGGGGCATCTGAGTTTCCCCTAAGCAGAAAGGGTGATTTTGGAGGGTCGGTAATGGACACATCAGCCTGGTGGCAACCGTTAGGTCTTGGTAAAGAAGGATGGAAGGATATTAAATTCCAAACGACATTGATATCCTAAGGAAATGCCACAGTAATACAAGAAGAGTAAGTTCTTTGTTCCTCAAAGCAAGCGGATTGAAGAATCCTTGAATTAAATTTTGTTTTTCATTTTCCCCGACACTAAGCAACCAACGTCACAATTCCCGGTTAAGTCAGTGATAGAATGAGAAAGGGCTCATCATTCCATGAGTTGATTTTTTGTGTCAAAAACCACCTAGCAACAGAACAATCTGCAGACCAAATTTCATTTTAGCTATAAAAAGAAACTGAAAAAGATGATCCCAAATTACAAAAAAATGGTTCGCTGATTCTTTCAACTATCATTTTGCCACCTCAAATCTCAATCTAAATCTTAACGTCAGTTATGCAACACTGCAACCTTGAGACACTTTGCAATTAAGTTTCAAATACAGGATAATTATGTTTGCCTATAATCCTCTCTTTCCAAGAAGTTCGATCTCTGTTATTACCAACTCTTTAACAAAAGATGAACCAACTTGTATCATCTATTTTGCCCCTGGATCAGAAAACTTTTCAAAAAGGTATTCTTGCTGTACACTGCTTCTTTGGTGGTTATAAAGTCTCAAGGACTTCCTCAACGAGGGAAAGGAAAGTATCTCAACAGTAGCATAGGACTTCAGGATAGCTCTTGTGTTATGTCCACAAGAAAGACCAGAATTTACTGACTTTAACAGAAACACTTATTATGATGAGTATGCTGACATAATAAGATGCTTTTTACCCTTTCTAAAAAGGCCCAGGAAAAGACAAAAATAAATACAAATCCTCACCCAAAAAAGCCAAGCACCATTAGAACGCGAGTGACCTTAACAGGAATTCCACAACTTTAAAATTTTAAACTTCACAGGACACCCAAACCGAGGATAAAAGGAAATCAAGAATTCATACAGATTTTGCATGGCTCAAAACACAACCGCGTATATCATCTTACTGGTAAGTTAGCTTCTAATGGGCCCACTCAGAGGGGACATAAACCAGTCGTTCGTCCTTAGGCCTCCAGCACCGGACATGTGTGATGGTTAGAGACGTACAGCTTATGACCAACGAGCACAGTAGGAAGGTACTTCATTTGGGGAAAAAAGCATACAGCCTGATACAGTTTGGCACCTCCTTCTCCAGCCGTGATCTCTTAGGAAATCCTTTGCTCAAAGCATCTGCTCAGAATGTTAAAAATTATGCAGATCTTGACCCTGAAATGTATCAGCACGTGTACAAGAGAGTGCGTGTGATATATGCACCGGGCAGACAGCAGGCTCAGGAGTGCCCGTGAGAGCCACCCACTGGAAGCACAGCAGCTGGCCCGTGGGGCATCCACGCCATGGTTTCTAGCGGTGTACACGGCACCACTCTCCATGGCCGAGGTGTCAAAACAGGATGACAATCCAACGAAACGACCAGGTGTATGGTTTAACAAAGTGATTTAGTCTGTACACTTCAATACGCAAACGGCTTTTCAAAGGGAGACAATTATTTGATCAACTGAAAAGAACAAGGTGATGTAAAATCAGGTTGCCCCTAAGACCAGAGTTGCCACACGCAATGAAGATACTCATAGAAGCTGCCAGCACTTCTACTCATACGGTTCTCTTCCACCATTTTTGCTAATACCAAGTATCCACTAAAACATTTCACCCTTCACTTCTAGAGCTGTGACATGAGAAACAGTTGCTACAAGTTACTTCCAGGAAAGAAAAACCAGGATGATTACTCAATTTCACTGCGACCACTTCAGACGTCAACTTGGCCGGGACTCGCCAAACTTTCCCAAGGGGGCCCTTCTTGTGATTTCCCTGATGGGTCTGCTTGCCAGGCCCAGAAAAAATGTTAAAAAGCATATTGATTAGACTATTAATTTGTGAAGACAGCTGTAACAAACGACCACAAACTGGGTGGCTTAAACAATAGCCATGGATTGTCTCACAGTTCTGGAGCCTTGGAGGTTCAAGTTCAAGGTGTTGGCAGGGTTGGTTCCTTCTGAGGGCTGTGAGGGACATTCTGTGCCATGCTCCCTCCGAGCTTCCAGTGGTTCGCTGGCACTCTTTGACATTCCCGGGCTTACAGAAGCATCATCCCAATTTCTGCCCTCATCTTCATGTGGCATTTTTACTGTGTGCATGTCTGTCATGAGTAGTCCAAGTTTCCCATTTTTATAAGAATTCCAGTCATGTTGGATTAGGGTCCACCTTCATGACCTCAATCTGAATTTGACCACCTCTGCAAGAGGTTCTGCAAAGACCCTGTTTTCAAATAAGGTCAAATTCCGAGGTACTTCATTAGGACTTCATATCTTGTTTGTTGGGGCACAATCCAATCTGTAGCAATGAGTAATGATGAGGTGGCCAGGCAAGTTACCTTATTAAAAAGGGATTTCTCACAAGGGTATTTGACTTGTGCAGCCCCAGCAGGTAGCTGGCTGGGGGAATTACTACCTGATCTTTTTTAAAGGAAGGCTGATTGCCCCAAAGCCTTATGATCGTTAAGGGGTGGTATTGAGGTCATTAACGCTGTCCTCCAATATTGCGTGTCTCTTCCCCTGGGCAATGATTAAAATGTTCTTCAGCAGTCTGAAGTATGGCATGGCCGCATGACTGGCTGTGGCCCACGAAATGGGAGTGGCAGGGATGCGTCCCACTTTCAGACAGTCTTTAAGAGCTTCGTGTGATCTGCCATGTCCCTTTCTCTTAACGCAGCGACGGTGGAAGCACATTGGGATTTGTTGTTATCACACAGGGGCTAACCTCAGGGGCCAGAGCAAGTACTGATCTCCCACAACTACGTGCTGCACGTGTATCACGAGCAAGGAAAAAAGTTCTTTGTGATCGAATCCGCTGAGACGTTGTTGGTCTGTCACGCGGCACAACCTAGCCAATCCTTGACTGATGCAGGTGGAGATGTTGCACTTTGAATGCGTGCTCTATTTATTTCTTTGGGTTCTTCCTTCTTCTCTATTATCAGGAAAGTCCACTTCAACACGGTTAACTGCAGGACGTTACACCAAGCTCTACCACTAATTTACCCTGTCAACTGAGAGTACCCAATCCCAACCAAGGAGCCAACATCTGCAAGGGAGCTAAGTAGATCAAGCCCTATCAGGTCATCTCGTTGAGAAAAGCCATATAAAGCAAATGCATTTGATCTTTACTCAGCCATTTCCTGGGATATACTTTTTATTTTAGATCAACTGGACTGATCCAAAAGGAACAGATTTACCTTTTATGTAACTTCCGTCACTGATTTTGTAAACTTATTTTTTGCAATTAAGTTTTACATCTGTTTAAATGCCAGGGTAGACTTCAGTGGTGTCTTAAAAATCAGATAGATAGCCAGGCTCGGTGGCTCAGCCTGTAATCCCGCGCCTTGGGAGGCTGAGGTGAGTGGATTGCCTGAGCCCGCGGGTTCGAGACTCGCCTGGGCAACTTGGTGAGACCTCATCTCTACAATCAATCAAAAAATTAGCCGGGTGCAGTAGTGTGCGCCTGTAGATCCAGCTACTTGGAAGGCTGAGGTGGAAGGATTGCCGGAGCCCAGCAGGTCGAGGCTGTGGTGGCCGGGAGCGGTCACTGCACTCCAGTCTGGGTGACAGAGTGAGACTCCAACTCAAAAAAAAAAAAAAAAAAAATCAGATAGATAAGTAAATATGGCTTATAGGATCAGAAATACTTCAATCCCCCTTTCTAGAAAGAATTCCTTCCTGCCCCTCCTCCTAGGTGGCAAAACTGGATTTACCAACTAAGGACAACATTTTAACCAGATTAAAGTGCTCCTAGTTACCAGAAACACAACGAACAAATGGAAACAAGCAGCTGCAAACTACGTACCACCCACTAGGATATTTTGCTGGAAATGTAAAATACACTTTACAGTTTTAAAACTGTTCTAATTGATCAGTTTTGCAAAAAAAAAAAAAAAGAAAAGAAAAGAAAAAGAAAGGAAAAGGCAAGTTTTTTCCTCCTCCAAAACAACGTCCATCAGGTTATTACTGAGTTGTTTACATAATCCTGCCTTTCTTAATGTTGTTTGGTAGTCATGGGGAGCTGGGAGGAGGAATGATTACCTAATGATTAAAAGAATTATTATAATATCAAGAAGGACATGATCAACATGATGAAAATTGTGTCCAAGAGTGAGCAAAGAAGCCACAGAACGATAAACAAAGGCTGCCTACATCACCAGTTTTAAAATGATGCACTACACAGTAATGCTAACTAACTTATTCTACAGGAAGTCTCACGATTCCATCAGGGCTATCCTTTCTAGTTTAAAGAAAAAATAGAGAACTGAAAACACAAAATAATTTGGGAAACATCACATAAGTGGAAAGTACTTAATTGTAAATTAAATCGCTTATTATTGTTGCTATTATTCTTTTAAACCAAATTCCACATCCATCTTTTAAATGCCTTCCAGACAGGTAGCTATGAGTGGATTTCTTAGAAATGGAACTGGAAGCAATACTGGCTTTCTTCTCAACTTGTCTAAGCTGAACTTATTAATGATGGTTGAATACAGCAAAAAATAATATATTTAGAATAATGTTTTAAAAAAGGACTTCTCGGATTCTGACTGCACTCCTCATCCTGCTTCCCTGCCCCTCCCCTAATCTCTTCCTACTGGAAGAAGACGGGCAGCTTCCCAGGAGAATCCATGAATCAGCTGTACAACTGACAAGTCTATACACCTTACCAACCCGAAGAGTTGTGCTTACTTGTGCCTCCTAAATCCCTAAATCCTAAATCTCCCAAATTCCTGCCACTTTTGGTCTTCCACTCAGCCTACCCTGACATGTCCCAACCACTTTCCCTTTGTATTTGAAGCCTAGCTCAAACCTTCCTCCCATCAACTCCTGCCCAGAAAGCTTTCCTAATCAAGCCTGCCCTGGTCCCTTCTTCACTACCCATGAACACAAGCAGACAGCCACACCATGCACAGAGAGGCATACTGCAAAGGCCAGCTGGAGGCACCATCTAAGTTTAAACACGATGCAGCCACCAAGCAGGGTGGTGCGAACCTGTAGTCCCAGCTACCGCTTGAGTCCAGGAAATGAAGACCAGTCTGGGCAATAAAGCAAGACCTCTTCTCAAAAACAAACCAACCAAACGAACAAAAAACAATGCCTACAGCACCTAGTAGCACATTGTAGCTTCTAAACCGGATGATTTGCCAAGAACGCTTCAGGACTAGAAGGTGCTGGAATCCAGCTAAGAACACCTAGTCCACCTTGGAGCAGAAACCAAACAACTCAAAGAGGCCTCCTCTCCACTCACAATCTGTAGTTTTTACAATTAAGTGTACAATGTTTAGCAGTGAATGTACTTTAGAAACTGGTGTCTCATGTACATTAGAACAGACTCTAAATAGAGGCCTCAAATATTGCATTTTTTTTATTATAAAGAAGTGGGGTACAATTCAGGCTTAGGTATACAAACATTGATGATGCAGGTACCCTTGGGGATGAGGTGTGCCCCTCCCTCCCCTAGCAGTTTCCCTCAACTGCCAATCCCACCCCCCTCCCCTGGTAGTTTCCCATGGCTGCCAATCCTTTTCTTAAACAAATATTTAATATTGAGCCCTGGACAGCAAGTTTGCTGATTCCTGATTTAGAGCAGAAAATAAATCCTTGTCAAATCCAGCAGTGGCAACTATGTTACAGGGCAGGTGTGACCACGAGGCAAGCCATGCAAAATCCCAGCCTCAGACGTCTCGCAAATAGAGGCGATCCTCTCAGACCCCGCACCCACGACAAATGCCGCCGACACCATCGCCTGGCCAATGATGCCTCCGTACCTGCTTGGACCTCCTTTCTCAGCGGCGCTTCTCCCCCACTCAGCCACGTACCTCGTGTCCAACACAGGCCTCTTCATCTGAGCTTTCTCGTTCCCTTGCCTTCCTGCTGGAAATACCTTTCTCTACATTTGAAAATCACGCCGTCTTGAGGGCCTTTCCTTCTTTCCTGCCTTTACGCATCCTCGATTGTGAGACTCTACAGTTTTTATTCCTTTCCTTCCTCCCTTTGCGTTTCTATTATATAATTTAGCCCATTCTGTCTTGCACGTGTCTTCTCTGTGGTCTGTCTCTTTCCTTAGATTGGAAGCTGTCTGAGGGCAGGGGCCAAATCACCTCAGACTCTCTTGCCTTAACACATTTTAAAAGTAAAAGCAAGCTGGGTACAGTGGCTCATGCCTATAATCCTAGCACTTCAGGATGCCAAGGCAGGATTGCCAGAGCCCAGGAGTTCAAGACCAGCCTGGGCAACACAGCGAGACCCTGCCTCTACAAAAAATCAAAAAACTAGTCGGACGTGGTGGTACACAGCTGTGGGCAGCAGGAGGCTGAGCCCAGAAGGTCGAGGATGCAGTGAGTCGTGATTGTGTCACTGCACTCCAGCCTGGGCAACAAAGTGAGACCCCAATTAAAAAAAAAAAGTAAAGTAGGCAAATACGCGATCACGATGTGAACGGTTTCATTCTGAAAATCTCCATCTTCAAAAAATGTTCAACCTAGCTTGAGACAGACTACTGATAGAAAAGGCAGCTGTGCACACATTTATAGGTGCAACTAGGAAGGGGACAAGAGTAAGGGGGCAGACAGCTTGTTAGTGAGGGACTGACAGGAAGGGGAGAAAGGACATAGCAAACAGAGGGACCATGGGGAACAGGCAGAGATGCACACCGTGCCATGGAGGGTTTCTAGGTGCTGTAGCCAAGAGTCTGGTAAAGTAGGAAATGCAAGCAGATCTAGTCTGCTAGTTAATAGAAAACATTAAGTGGTTTTTGTAGAATATGAAAGGATAGGATTTGTGGACCCGAGAGTCACAATTTTGGACTACAAAATGGAAGATGGCTGGGGGTAGGGTCAGTCTGGAGATGGTAAGGAGTCTAACTGGTTAGGGAACTTTTGCTCTGGGTAAGAGGCTGGCCACAGCAGGGTGGTGGGTAAGAAATCAGATATAGAAGATAAAAAAAAAAAAAAAAAGACCCCAAGGGGCTTCCAGAGTTTCTGATCTTCAAATGGCTTTGATCATACTGAGGGGTGGGACTCAAAACTCCAGAATACACGGCATGATACACAGTTAATTGTGTAATATACAGATTTCCAGTGAAGACAAAGTCTCTCTGAATTTCTCTGGCCTATCTGAGGTTTACTTCTATCAAAGAACTCTAAGGGATTGTGGACATGCTTCAACCTTTTTCTTAATCATAAAAAAGAAGGAATATTTAATATTTCTCCAACAATGACAAAGAATGTGAAAATAACTAAGCCAGGGAGAAAATATGTCTGAGGTAGCTAGTTTTTATGAGGCACCATTCAGTATCTCTTAGACTAAGTTTTCTCAGAGCGCGGCATGGATCACCTGTATTGGAATCATCTAAGTACTTATAAAACACTGATGATGTCTGACTATAGCCTAGCCAGTTCAACCAGTTAAGATATTACAACAATTCAGAAGTAGTTAAAACTAAGCTAGCAGAATACACCAATGGGTTTCTAACATTCTTCCAAGTAGCATACACAGAATCTCATGAGTTATTTTAACGTAATACAGTTTATGTCTTTAGATTTATAACACCTTCATCGTTAAAAGGTTAAAAATAAATTTCAGATCAATGTGTACAATACCATAGAAGCACTCTTGGGAGCAAACGTTGAAACCACAGGTTTTATTTAGCCCAGAAAGCAAGGTGGAAAGAGAGAGAGCGACCAATGGACTAGCTGGCAACGGATACCTAGCAACCACTATGAGAGACTGTCACAATTACAAGTCAAGATCTACCAGGTGAATCAGATGTCTGGTCAACAAACTTTCTCTCCACTGCTACCAGGCTCCTAACCAACCTGACTGCTGTCTAGTCCTGGAATATACCACCCTCCCCACTTTTCACAGGGAACTGACCTCCTGACATGTAGCCCAGAGCCTGCCTTTCTCGGCTGTCTCAGAGATTATCCCAGGATTACTGTCTTCTATTTTATTTGTTGCGTATGTTTTTACTATAGCATATTTTTTCTTTTCTCTTCTTCATGCTTCCCCAGCCCCGGGGCCCACAGGGTACAAAGTTCAAACCAAAGCTCCCAGGCACAGCTGGCTCAAAGAGGCCAAGGCTAACAGGATTCCCCGTCAACAGCCAAGGCCCTTTTCTTCTCTTCCTCAGCCGTTCTTCCTGAGACCTGCCATGCAGTCTCCCTTCTGACCTGGTTGGACATCTGGCAGTGAAAAGCCAAGGGCAGCCCAGCCAACCTGGAGCCTAGCACTAAGAAATAAATACTCCCCAGGGGAAAAACAAAAGTCTCTCTCCACAGAAATGTTTGATCAACAGCAGGACACGGTTCACTTCCACCAAAGCACCTTTGCACAATTATATCAGAGAGTCTGTAACAAAGGACAACACATTCCAGCAATTACAGACCCAGCAATACACACAGTTCAAATGGAAGACTTTGTTCATTACATCATGTGGCCTTCTTTAATTGCTTAAGCTTAAAATCCTTCTAAGTAGTTTGGGAGTAAGGGGGACTATTAACTTCCCCTAGTAAGCATTTTAAATTTATAATAATACTATAATTGACCACATTTGCAAAATATATTAGCATTTACACAGATCTTTAAGCTACTTCATGTGTTCCTTACAGAAACTCGACTCCCAAGTACTGTCATTTTACAAACAGGGAAGCAGATTCAGGAAGTTAAGCACACAGGTGGCACAGAAACTGTCAGTTGCAGAAAATGGACATTAAATTGAGTGCTTTGGCTGGGCGCGGTGGCTCAGCACTTTGGAGGTCAAGGCGAGAGGATTGCCTGAGCCCGGGGGTTCGCGACCAGCCTGGGCCACTTGATGACAACTCGTCTCTCCAATAATCACAAAAACAAGCTGGGCATGGTGGTGCGCATCTGTAGTTCCAGCTACTTGGAAGGCTGAGGTGGAAGGATCGCCTGAGCCCAGCAGGCCAAGGCTGCAGGGGCCGTGAGCATGCCACTGCACTCCAGCCTGCGTGACAAGAGTGATGCTCCAACTTAAAAAATAAAAAATAAAACAAGTGCTTTATGTATATACTACACACCAGCAGGTTGCTTTAAAAACTACAAATGAAACCTAAATATAAAGCCAGTATTAGTTTTTTCTTGCTATTAACTTGCAAAAGAATTACTAATAAAACATGTCAAAGGAGACCAAAAACTTAAATTCACCAGCCATTCCTGCTGGCACTAGTCCACAGGGCTCCAAAAAGATGACTTACATACAGAGAACCCACCCTGCATAGTCACCTAGGACCATGACCTGACCACAGTTTCCCTTAAATGCCCAAGGGGGATTCTAACGTGCAGCCAGGGTGCAGGGTCCTTGCTTTTAAAACTCTTCTGCCTTCATCCACTCCATCCTTCTCCAAATGGAATTTCTCTGACCACAAGTCTCAGTCAGGTGACACATGGCCCCAGGCTGCTGAGGTTGCCAAGACCTGAGGCTGGCAGCACCCGCGACATAAAAGCAAGGGAAGATGGTGACACGCTCGCTGCTAAGACGGGTGGCTCCCCTTGAAGAAGACCCTGCATCAAACTGCCTGAGGACCTCACACACCCTCATCCGCAGGGAGGGTAACCTAGTCTGTGCACCTCTCCAAATTAACATTTAACTCCAGAAATGTGAAGGTTTTGCTTGTCAATTTTTTAATTTTTGGCCTGAGGTGTGTGCAGGTGGTTAATTCTAGGACATGGAGAAAATCCATTCAAGGACAGTTGACCCTTGAACACCATGAGTTTAGACTGTGGGTAACTGAGAGGTGGATTTTCTTCCACCTCTTACAACCCGAGGACATTGAGATCTATTTCCCCTCCCCCTCCCCTCAGCCTACCCAAGGTGATAAAGACGAGGATAAAGACCTTAAAGATGACCCATTCCAGCCAGGCTCGGTGGCTCAGCCTGTAATCCCAGCGCTTTGGGAGGCTGAGGTGAGTGGATTGCCTGAGCCCGCGGGTTCGAGACCCGCCTGGGCAACTGGGCAAGACCTCATCGCTACAATAAGTCAAAAAATTAGCCGGGTGTGGTAGCGCGCGCCTGTAGTTCCAGCTACTTGGAAGGCTGAGGCGGAAGGATCGCCGGAGCCCAGCAGGTCGAGGCTGCGGTGGCCGGAAGCGGCCACTGCACTCCAGTCTGGGCGACAGAGTGAGACTCCGACTCAAAAAAAAAACAAAAACAAAGATGACCCATTCCACTAAGTATAGAGAAGTTCTCTTCCTTGTGATATTGCTAATAACATTCTTTCCCTACCTTACTTTATTATAAGAATACAGCATATAATAATGCATAATATGGAAAATACATATTAATCAACTGTTTAGGTTATGGGAGAAGCCTTAACAGTAGGCTACTGGTAGTTAGCTTTCGGGAAAGTCATAATTATCTGCAAATTTTCAACTGTGTGGGGGAAGGGGGCTTGATGTCCCTAATGACCCCCCATTGTTCAACAGTCAATTGTATGTAGGTGTGATCTGCAGCTGGCACTGCTTGTTGTGATTCTGTATACAATGACAGATCATTCAATCAGAAGCTACATCAATTAAATTATTATGGAAACGAAATTTAACCTATTATTATGTATATATATTTTATTTATTTATTTATTTTTATTTATTTCATTTTATTTTATTTATTTATTTTTTGAGTTGGAGTCTCACTCTGTCGCCCATGCTGGAGTGCAGGGGCTGCTCCCGGCCATCGCAGCCTCGACCTGCTGGGCTCCAGGGATCCTTCCGCCTCAGCCTTCCAGGTAGCCGGAACTACAGGCGCGCGCTACCACACCCGGCTAATTTTTGATTGATTGTAGAGATGAGGTCGCGCCAAGTTGCCCAGGCGGGTCTCGAACCCGTGGGCTCAGGCAATTCACTCACCTCGGCCTCCCAAAGGTGCGGGATTACAGGCAGAGCCACCGAGCCCGGCATGTCTGTGTATTTTAAAATGCTATCAAGTGCTGTGACTATAGAAGCCTACAGTATAACCCCCCCCCCCAAAAAAAACAGAATTATCTTTTGAAGGACAGGTCCCTTGCAGTACAACTCAGAATTTGTTCCTCCAGATCAAACGGTCAGCCAAAGTTTGTATCTGCAGGTTTTTGAGAAGACTGTATCACAATTTGTAAAAAGAAATGCCCCGAGTTGTGGCAAATGGGTGACTGGTTCTTCCACCATGCATCTGCCCACACTGCGCTGAATATTCAGCAGTTTTTGATCCAAAATGGCATGTCCCTTGTGCCTCACCCTCCCTCTTTACTCAATCTCACCTGGAACAACTTTTTGGCTTCCCCGGATGAGAAAAGTCCTCAAAGACAAACGTTTTGCCGAAGTTTAAGAGGTGAGGGAAAAAAAAGGCAGAAGCACTAAAAGGTATCAGAATTGACGAGTTCAAAACTGTTTTGAGGGGTGGAAAAAGCGTCTCGATAGGCATATTGCATCATACAGAGAAGACTATGAAGATGACTGAAGTTTAAACATGTAAGAATAAATATACTTGCATAAATAAATTCCGGGGTTTTTTGGGTCTCCCCTCATATAATAGTTGACCTGAAATTCACTAGTATTTGAGAGGAAAGAAAATTAGGATCATCACCCTATACTGAACAATTATCTATGATTGGGAAGAAGCCCGTCACCATCCATCTACAAAATCAGATGAACAAAGGACGGATCTCGTTGCAAGCCTAGGCTAAAAACTCTTCTCTTGGTGCAACTTCTAAGACGACGGTGTGTTTCCTTAAATTACACATCTTCCCCCTTCCAGTTAATAATTCTATTCCTGATAGAAAAAACACCCCCTCTCTCAACTCACTTGGGCCACTGCAGCTGTTTGTCAGCTGTCTGAGCCAAGTGTATCCCTGAACTATTTGCGCTGCCCGTCCTGTGCGAGGTTGCCCTCCTCCAGCTTCCGGGAAAACAGCTGGGCAGCACTCCTCCAAGCCACACTCCACAGAGTTCACCTACAGGAGCAGGCAAAGTTCAATCCCCTCCCTGCCCACCCCACCTCTCCGCCCCAGGACTGAACGTTAGGGACACTGTCTCCTTTGGTTATCTGTCACTAACAAACCACCTCACAACTTCGGGGCCTAACACAACAGCCATTTGTTACCTCTCACAAGTGCGAAGACTGACGGTGTCACTCACCTGCCGGCACTTTTGGGGACAGCTAGAAAGGTGGGCCTTCTCTTTACGTGGCTCATTTCGGCTTCTTCACATGGCAGGTGGACCCTCAAAGCAGCATTTTCAAAAGGCATGAGGTGGAAGCTGCCAGTCCTTGTCAAGGCTGGGCGTGGAAGGAGCTTGGCATCACTTCACTGCATCACAAGGCCAGCCCAGATTCAAGAGAGAGGAAATAAATTCTACCTCTGGGTGGGGGAGGGATTAAACATAAAAACCCATGGCCATCTTTGCTGTGACACACTGTTTTCCCATTTTTAACTCAGGAAGGACACACTGATATAATCTGTAAGTATGGTTTTAGGATCAGATCGAAAATCCACACCAAAGGCCATACAGCCTATACCATGTTGATATGAAGCAAGCACCTTGCAGGTGAGAGCTCACTGAATGGAGAAGCACATTTTCCCCACTTGTGACACGGTCATAGTGTCCTACCTGCAACGTCAAATCGATGGACACAATTATTTGTGTTCAAAAAACGAACAACAACAAAACAAAGGCATCAACGATTCTGTGCAAATGACTCAAAAGTGAAGATGCATTCCAAAGACTCGTAAAGAAACCACACATCTCTGCACACTCCCGGTTGTCCCACGTCTGTGACGTCTCAGCAGAGGCAAGACAGTATGGCACAGAATTTGGAAGAGAAAACAGAAAGTGGCCTCTCACGATCTGTGAAAGGTACGGCGACAGAGACCCTTTGTAAATATCAAAGGAGACACTAGACACTAGCCTTTGTTCTTCCTCTGAAAACGTGGATACGTCATACTCCTCCCATGGATGGTTTTCTTTCCTGGCTTCAGAGAAGCTGAGTTCATTCGAGCTGTGTATCCAGCGAGGGGGCTTCATGCTATTTGGTCACACAAGTGGACGCATTCGACAATATGAAGGATCCAGGGGCCCCTGCTTTTTTCCAGCTCATCTTGGACCACTGTGCCGTTTTTCCCTCACCCAGATGATCCCTTTCTGTTCCTCCAACACACCCAACACTTTTCTCAGCATAGGATGTCCAGGCAAGCTGCTGCTCCGGCCTGCCCTGCCCACCCAGGACCTTCCCACGCCACAGGCCTGAGCTCAAAGGCCGCTCCCGCATGGGGTGGGGGTGAGGAGAGCCTCATCACCCTTTTTCAAGTCGGCCTCCCATAACTTCCTGTCTTAGCTACTGTTTACTTCCGTTGGTACAGTTATGAAAATATGCAGCTATTTTATTTATGACTACCTGTCTCATTCAAAACACAACAGCAGTCTACCATAAGGGCAGTTGCCACATCTGTCTTATTGAATACCGGTGGCTCCCGACCTCTTCAGAGTACTGGAATGTGGAAGGAATTCAAAAGTGTCACGTAGTCTAATTAAGAGGTTGCATAATGTTTGTAAACGTAGCAAGTTATTCTTTTTTGTTGGGGTAGTGGACTGAATTAAATAATATTAATTTCCTCCCAGCAATGCCACTGAATAGCTATCAGGTTTCAGAGTAAATATTTACTTATATTTACTGTTTAGGGAGAGAAAATTCATTGCCAGTAAAGATTTGTTTCCTAGTCTCAACTATTCAATACATTTAACAGTGTAAAATCTTAATATAAAATTGGAAACAAAAATTTTCTACGATCTTGTCTAATAGCACGGTGACTATCTTAAAAGTACAAGGAAAGCCTAATACATAGAAAACTTTAGAAGTAATAAGGTCTTTCTATTTTTTATAAATTTTCAATGATACGTACACCAGGGATGTCTAATCTCTAACACACTGCAGTCCTAGGTTTGCAGTTATAATTTGCTGACAATCTCATTTCAAGCACATCCAAAATTAGCAACTAATTCTTTACACACTTTATTAATAGACTCCTGAAATTCAGAGATTAGATTAGAGAAACCCATTCAGTATTAAGTTATGAAAACATACCAAATGAAAGGTAAAAAATGTATTTTAATATAATTATCATCATCAAACACACATGATAATAATCAGTGAGGGAAACTACTCACTCAATTCCCACATGTTTATCCTACTCAGTAGCCAAACACACAACTGGTTGGTGCGCTTACAAAACTGTTGATAAAATTATTGATCCATAATCAACCACCTATCTTGGTCGATAATTGAGTTTTCGTTAGGCTTAGACTAGCTATGAGTTATTTAAAATAATCCTTAATTTCCATTCTAGCTAATATCATTCCAAAGGGTACCTTTTAAACTGCAACAACGATCTGGGTTTAATAAAAACCAGAAAGAACTTTTTGAGAAATACTTCAGAGGAAAGGTGGCCATTACCAAAAAGTGATAATAGTTTGGCCTTTAGGAAAGAAGCGAATAAACCTCCAAAGCCTTCAAAATCCTTTTAGCTGAAAGTCATAAAAAGAAAAGTTGCTGACGCCTGGGAGTCAAGAGAATCATAAAATCTTTTTAAAGAATACTTTGTATCGATTTTTTTCATGGTTCTTCCATAACAGGACAATAGAAAATTCATTAACCCTGGATAAGGGCATAATCCAGATAATAATAAAGAACGAAGATAAACTCAAAATGTGTTTGCTAGTTTCAATTCTGGATAGGTTTGCTAAGTATCTGACCCCTGAAACATCTGCAAAGAATTAACAGCATCATCTCTTTCAGAGGAAAAACGAATAAAAACAGCAAACATTTATTAAGCATTAATAATACGTGCCAGGCACTAGGCTGGTATGGATTATCGCAGTGAATTATTACATACAAATCATAAAAATCTACATGATTCCAGACGTGCTCCAGGAAGACAAGAGAGAAATAAGCAAAGAGATACGGGGGAGAAAGACAAAAGACAGATCGTCCTTCATGCTCCTCATTCAAAAAGACAACTGCCCTAAGTCCTCGCTCTCAGTCTATTTATTCTTACTTTAAAAAGCTGAGCTAAACACCTAACCCAGCAGATAAGCAGCAGCAAATTATAAGAGGGAACTGGGCTACTACCCTAAGAGCCACGAGAAGTGGTGATTGACAATCAGCAAGAGAAACGAGAAATACACAACAAGCAGCAACCATCTCAAAGATCACAGTGGTTAAGAACTTTCATGGGGAAGTAAAGTGTACCACATGCCTTATCGGGTCCTGACAGCATTGTCAATAGGTAAAGGTTTATTGACGCAAAGAATGGCTAGGTCGTAAGTAATCCATGGCTAGGAGGGTGGCAGTGAGTCAAGAAACGGTTCAGATCTGCTTAAAATATTCCACCTAAGAAGGCATGGAAGCAATGGAACAGTGTGAAATATTGGCCAATCTATGGGCAGTTCACTTGCCCAGGTCTCCAGACGCCCAAGATTTAGCAACAGTTAACACTCCCCTGCGCTGAGTGTGGCAAGAAGAATGGCGGTTTGGGCATGCAGCCACCTAATGATGTCCAAGGTCTGCAACCACTTCCTGTGTGCCCTTGGACACGCCATCACACTTTCCTCCTTAAAAAAAAAAAAAAATGAGAGGTTGGCCTGGTTAACCTTTATAGTCCTCCTTTCCATTTTTACCATTCTGCTTTACATATTGTAAGGAAGAAACCACCTATGACCGCGACTCTGAAATTCATGAACATGTGACAACTGGCCGACAATTTCAATACGTGGCGTTTTCCAAAGCCACAAAAATGCGCTCAGTTAATATTTACAGCAGGAAGATATTTCAGTTACCTGGAGAAAAGTGGTATTGGCACACAGGACATAACAGGATAGACCGGTTTTACCGTGCTAGAATTGGAATTCCACTTTCACTCACTTCTTGCAGTGGGAACCTGGGGGGGAAATTAATCCTTTCATTTCAGAGCTATTTTGGGAGATAAGCTCCTCTATATATACTTTGCAAATATTCAGCTGGAACACTGATGGGTATGTAGTGTGCGACCTCGTTCGAATGGAAATTTATTTTGTGGACCGCTGAGCCAGAAAAGAGCTCCTGCAGCCCCCGGCAAGGAGCACCACATACACACAACGTGGATTCCGTGGTGATGAAGGAGGGATGGAGTGAGTGAAAAGAATTGTGTCCAAACAGCACTCACACCGAGGGTGGTTAACTGGACCCAGATTTAGGTTGGCCACAGCATTAACTCCTTAGGCTAGTTGTTCTCAGCCCTGACTGCAAACCAGAACCCCCTAGCATTACCTGGGCACCACATCCTCAATCCCCGTCTCCCGCCAATAAATCCACTTCCAGCCACAGGTCCCTATTATCTACTGGGCAATCAAAACAGTGGAGTTCGTTTCATCCAGTTTCATTGTCCTTGGCAGATTCCAGTCTGCTAAGAGTTCAACTTGTTCACTCTGGCAGAAATACCCATAAATTAAGATAAAATAAAAAATCCAATGACCAGTAAGTGGCTCCGTACTGGGCGGAAGGTTACTCCTTAATCCTTTCTGCTGCACTGCACCACTTAAACGCTATTCTGCGTGCAGGGTGGCAAATGAAAATGAGCCATTCGACAGACTTGGAAATATTGGGAAAAACCCAGAATGCTTTTCTGAGAGCTTTAAAGCAATAACTTATCAAATCTTTGATCTCTGTACTATAAATACTGTGCAATCCGGTCTCCCCTACTCAACACACCCTAACCTCCCACTCCCCCACCCCACGTCCCTCTCTCTCTTTCCCCCACTGCTGGTAAATCTTCCTGCATCTGTCTTGCTTGGCCACACACACCAGTATTCCAACATATGTCACCTGGCCACCGACAGAAGACTGCAACCTATTAGGCAAAATAGGAAACCTGTTCAAAAGGCAGGACAATCTCCAGCGAGGTGTCTGTCAGGGAAGATCAGGGGACTCGCAGGGCTCAGGCTGGGTAAGGGAGGTGGCTCTGAATCACTCAATGCCATATCCTGCCGTGACCACTCCTGCACAGTTAAACAGTTAAAGGTTGAAAGAACGCTCCTCGGAGCAGCTGTCGCTAACAGCAGGCTCCGTTTGCCCCCTGAAGAGAGAACCTCTGCACAAGCCTTAATTGGTCAGCTCAAAGAGACTCAAGCATAAGCTGGCTGCAGCCCCTCGACGATACCCACGGGACTTAGTACAAAGCATGACGTCTGTCTTCTCCCTTTACTTACATCCACATTGTAAAGACAATTTTCAGGAGCTGAGAAGAAGTATCCACTCCTTCAGCAGTGATTTAAAAATTCTCCCCCCACCTCTGTTCATGCCTTCTCCGTGAGCTGAGATTGTGACTTTCTGCGCCTCCTGCAAGAACTCAGCCCGGCAAGACGGTGAACCAGGGGGTGGAGGAAACCAAAGTGTTTTACCCCAAAATAGACTTCTTGGACATATTTTGAAACGGCTGCTCGGGGGGCCTGCAAACAGAAGCAGCCCTGCAAAACTGCCAGCAGTAGGGCGACCTGCATCTAGGGGGTGGGGGGAACCCGCATGGATACGACCAGCTTTTCTGAGGCCTCCCTCGCTCAGACCTAGGCAAGACTCAGTCTGACACCACTGAGGTCCGAAAGAAGCACCTACCACCTAGTCTCACTGAGGGCTGTCACCTGTGCGGTTTCACCTGCCTAACAAGACCACCTATGCCAGCCAGGCCTCCTCTTCTCTCCCCCTCATCACCTTGTGCCACCATGACTTGATCTGGCACCCTAACCTGCTTCTGGCCATGCTCCAAGCCCCCATTACTTCTGTAACTTCAAGATGGCAGGCCAGTTTCCGAACTCCATCAGGGGACTGAGGTAACCACTCTGTGGTTCTCCCCTGCGCATGTTAAAAATCTGCAAGCCACTTCTCGTCAGCTGATTTTTCAGTGACCCCGCAGAGGATGAAGGGTTAAGTTTTCCCTTGGTCCCTACAGGGGCCAAAAACAGCCACCTCAGGCACTGAGGGAAGCGAGCGGGTGCAAACCCTTCGCTCCAGGACAGCACTTTTGAAGGGCCTGCCTCTCTCTGGGGGTGAGAACTGCAGGACGAATGAGCTATTTTAAAAGCGATGGATCTGCTCTGCGGCCTACACGTTATTCATCAATGGACAATATGCCTCATAATACATGCGATCTGCAAATCAGAAGCAGACTCTCTGGTGCAAAAGTGCAAAAATACATCCACCCACGGCCTGGCGTGACACAGGCAGCAGAAAGCGCCTTGAAATAACACTTCCTTAAGGAGCAGAGAAGCCTCGCATTTTCTAGGCACTGAAACATGAAGATGACAGGCTAAGTACTGAGGGGAAAAGCAGCTCTGGGACAATCCATGCTCGTCACAGGTATCTGGAAGAACAGACGGGGGCAGCACAGGCCAGAGACCACGCTCTGCCACCCTCTCGGGCAACGTGCGGGACCGTAATGGCCTCCCGCAGCTGGTCTCCGCTTGTCTGCTCCTGCCTCGCCCTCCCTCTGTACAGTGGTCAGTGTGATCCATGAAGACAGGAAAGGGTTCACGTTACTCTTTTGCTCGGGTCCTTCCATCTCCACGCCCTGCACAGCGGCCTGCTGTGATCAGGCCTCACCCATGACTGTTTCCTGTTCAAAATCGTCACACCCTACCTACCCCTGTGCACCCACCACCCAGCCCCTCCTAGCCTCCAGGCTCCCTTGGTGCCCAAGACATGTGCACACGCCTCACCCTCTGTCTGGAATGATCGTCTACCAGCCCTCCACATGGCTTACCTGTCACCATCCCAGGGAGGCCTCCCACAGCCACCCCAGGGGGACCCTAAAGAGGCCACGCTCCACATACCCCTTCCTGCTACTCTCCCTGACGCTCAGCACCATCTGACATATTACTTTCTTTTTTCTGAGTTGGAGTCTCACTCTTGTCACCCAGGTTGGAGTGCAGTGGCACACTCACGGCCACCGCAGCCTCGACCTGCTGGGCTCAGGCGATCCTTCCGTCTCAGCCTTTCAAGCAGCTGGAACTACAGACACACACCACCACGCCCGGCTAGTTTGTGTGTGTGTGATTTATTGTAGAGACGAGGTCTTGCTAAGTTGCACACACCACCACACCCGGCTAGTTTGTGTGTGTGTGTGTGTGTGTGTGTGTGATTTATTGTAGAGGCGAGGTCTTGCTAAGTTGCACACACCACCACGCCCGACTAGTGTGTGTGTGTGTGTGTGTGTGTGTGTGTGTGTGTGTGTGTGTGATTTATTGTAGAGACGAGGTCTTGCTAAGTTGCCCAGGCTAGCCTCGAACCCCTGGGCTCAGGCGATCCTCTCACCTCGGCCTCCCAAAGTGCTGGGATTACAGGCTGAGCCACCACCCCTGGCCTGACCTACTAATTTCTAAGTATTTATTCTCTCCATTGGTCTCACTGCTACCAGAATATAAGCTACACGAGGGGAGAGGTTTTGTTTTGTCTACTCTTCATACCCAGAACTTAGAGTGGGGCCCGGCATGCAACAGGAGCTCACTAAATTCACTTAATGTGTTGTCACCTCATCTACTAGCAACATCACAAAGATGTCCTATCAGTCTCTGGAGGGCTCAACTGGGGTGTTCTGGCCATTTGTTCAATCAGCAAGAAGGTTCCATGTGTGAGAAATAAGGTTTTAGGCAAGACAAGAGTAAACACTGACTGCCTGAGTCAGAATCCCTTGAACATCCATCTCCTTTACCCCCATATGAGTTCTCTCCAAAATACTCCAACAGAACAAAGACACTGAGGTGGAGATCCACAACACTCAGAACCTTCCAGTTTTCGATGGTTCGACTGCCAGGATACAGACATTAGGTACACAACTGTATTTTCACTTCAGGCCTCCGTCCTTCAACCCAAAGGTAACGGAGCAAGTGTGGAGTGTGGAGTGTGACAACAGATCTATCATTCTCTTAAAAAACTCAACACCAAAAAAATACTCCACACAATCCCACACAATGAGTACTTGGTTCAAAAAGACCAGACTCACCCCTGCCCCCCTAAGGTGGTTTTCTAGATTAAGCAACAGGGCACTTTCTCATCTCCCACATGGACTTTTATTTTATTTTAGAGATGTGAGGCACAAGCGAGGATTAGCTACCTAGGTAGGCTGCATGCAGGAGAAGTTTAGGCTTCCAACTGGCCCTCGTGCCCCTTGTGTGGTCACATGCCCCGCCACCTTCCCTAGCAATGCCCGGCGACCGTCGATCTCCAAGATGGAATTTTTTGTTTCTTTCTATGTCCCTTTTTACAAGCTCTCTTGTCCATTATCGGCTCTATATGGCTTCCAGAGACTCTTGGAATGACCCTTACGGATTTCTGCTGTGTCTCGGTCCCTCCATTAATATAGACTTGATCCACGCCTACGGGCCTCCCCTCCGGGTTCCACCCATTCGACCACTATTGTTGTTTTCTAATTTTTTCTCTGTTAGATCAGAAGCAAACCATTAAAGGAAATGGGTCACCCTCCTGTAACCTCAACATTACCCCCCTGTAATCTCTCGTTTGTGTATAATTCCTCTTCTTGCTGCAAAAGAAACCACTTCGTGAGGACAGGGACAGTTCCTGTAATCCCCAATCTCTTGGTGTCCTTCAAAAGCTTAGAACGTGCATGTAGCGTAAATCACCTCCCCATCAAGGAGGAGTAAGGCACATCGGTCAGCGGTCCACCTCGAGACCGAGCTCTCGAGTTTCTTGGCATTTGTCTCAGGTATCCTTTCATGAGTAACCCTAGTATTAGATAACAGGTCATCATTTCAAGTGTAATAGAGTTTTAGAGTACTTACTTTTAAAATATGAAAAATGAGCACTTTTTCTGTAAATTATAAATTAAGTTCCAAGTTATATGGCAATCTGAGCTCAGGGACTAATACTTAACAATTAGAATCGATACATTATAAAGTACTTAATCATGTTAACTTCAGAAAGCATATTCTTGGGACCCTACAGTTTTAGTGTGTAAAAAATAATGACAGATAAAACTAACATTCGACCTATTCCATATACATATTGGCTGAAATGAAAACGTTAAATCTTAAAATTCAGCCGGGTTCGGTGGCTCAGCCTGTGATCCCGCTCCTTGAGAGGCTGAGGTAAGTGGATAGCCTGAGCCTGCGGGTTCGAGACCTGCCTGGGCAAGCGAGACCTCATCCCTACAATAAATCAAAAAATTAGCCGGGCGTGGTAGCGTGCGCCTGTAGTTCCAGCTACTTGGAAGGCTGAGGCGAAAGGATCATCGGAGCCCAGCAGGTCGAGGCTGCGGTGGCCGGGAGCGGCCCCCTGCACTCCAGTCTGGGTGACAGAGTGAGACTCCAACTCAAAAAAAAAAAAAAAAAATCTTAAAATTCTGGGTGACAAATATACCAAAGGAAAGACCTAAAAAGCATTCATTTTTCAAGAGGTCTGTGGCTTAGACCTGTCTATAACTGCACAATCAGCAAATTATTTTAATAGTAGCTGGTAATCTTAAGACATTTCTTTCCATCCTCTTCATAACTTTATGGAAAATAAATCTGTAAAAGCAGAGAATAAAATCTTGTAACAAAAGCTTCTGCTTAGATTTGTAACTTTGTCTGGATTAACTCCAACATTTCAAAAGACAAGAATATCAGTACTCTTAACTGGCTTACCATTTTTATATACTCAAATGTTTAAAGATCATTCCAAAGTCATATCCATGAATACAGCCACCAATCTGAATTGAATTGGTGGCAATCTGAATACTATTTTTGACTACGAATTCTCTAACTGTCCATTGTGTTATAACACAAAGGTACAGGGAAGGGGATTGGACTTCTCTGACTTGATTATCAATTCCCTTGTGAGATTCACCTATACACATCTACTTCCCAATACAGGAGTGTGAGAGTCAGGAGGGTAAGAACCTCTGTATTTTCCTAGTATTTACTAGGAATTTTACTAAATACAAATCAGTTGGCCAAAATATGTGTGTAATTACACTGAAGAGATATACTATATGAGAAACTCATAGTAATCACTAAGAAAAACATCAGTTGTTTTCCCTCACTTAATTTTTTTTCAAGGTTTAGAAATTTAAGACTTTTATAGGACTAATCTTCCAATTGACTTTTCGGTTTCCAGGGTTAGGGATTTATCATGTTCTATAAATATGACACTCAGTTTTAACCGCTTCTTATTCTATGATGTGAAACACTGTATATAAAGTTATTCTGAACCTAATTTAGTGGTGTGTTAAGGTTGTAGATCCAATCAATATCATGAATTTTTGGAAGATTATATCCACATACAACTGAATATGGTTTATTTGAGTGGTACAAACGTGGGGTATATTTCCTGTTTTAGCCCGGTTTATAGAGCTTTCAGTTCTGTAGATGCGCAGGACAGCTGAGGTGAGGCCTACCCAGTGGAATGTGTTCCCAGTAGCAGGAGTTAAGCAAGAACCAATCCCCAGCACAGGCAGTGGGGGACCCATGGCTGACACACAGGCCAGGAGGGACAGATTGGAGCTGGATGCCCACAGATGACTAAATTCATCTCAGTGGGTCATTGGTTGGGACTTGTTGGAAGACCGAAGGCCCGAGTGCCTGGGGAGGGGTAGGGTGGTACGATGGCCACATTTGCCCAAGAATTGCCTTGTTCATGATTAGCGGGTCTCAACAAAGTCTTTTTAATGTGAAATGTCACTGAAAAAAAAAAAAATTCTCAAATGTGGTATCCTCGTGAACGAATCTGTCACATGTGGAGTTGGATGAATTTCTTCCTCGCTGGCCTGCCTTCCACAGAGCTTTCTCTGAACACCTGCCCCGGCCAAGCCGAGGACAAAGAAATACCAAGACACAGTTCCTGCCACTGAATGGTGGTAGCAGAGGCCCGGGAATGGAAGATGACTGTCACTTTCATCGTAACGTCATGGTGTAGGATCATAACTCGAATAGAGATGAGTAAGCTTTCTTTATAGCATTTGACTCTACAAGCTGTTCAGAATTTATCTTGAAGAAGAACTGAATAAATGAATGTTCTAAATACTTTTCTGCATTTTTTTATTTGAAATGATATTTATCTAAGAACACGCTGGCCGGGCTTGGTGGCTCAGCTGGTCATCCCAGCACTTTGGTTGGAAGGCTGAGGTGAGTGGATTGCCTGAGTCCACGGGTTCGAGACCAGTCTGGCAACTTGGCGAGATCTCATCCCTACCATAAAAAAATCAAAAAGTAGCCAGGCGTGGTAGCGCGTGCCTGTAGTTCTGGCTTCTTGGAAGGATCATTGGAGTCCAGCAGGTTGATGCTGGGGTGGCCATGAACGTGCCCCTGCACTCCAGCCTGGGTGATGGAGTAAGACTTCAACTCAAAAAAAAAAAAAAAAAAAAAAGGACAGCATCTCACATCCCACAGCTAATCAAAAGTAATTATTTCACACTTGAGGGATAAAAATAATATTTCTATCATTACAACAATAAAGCTCTCGGGGTTGGCTAATGGTTGGATATGAAGAAGTAAGTTGTAGTGTTCAAAAGCACAGTAGGGCAATTACAGTGAACAAGAATTTACCATTTATTTCAAAAGAGCTAAAAGAAAAATAGGTCTGAGGCCCAGCACTGTGGCTTACATGTGTAGTCTCAACTACATGGGAAGCTGAAGTGGGCAAACTGCTTGAGCCCAGGAGTTGGAGGATACAGTGAACTGTGATCATGCCACTGCATTCCAGCCTGAGTAACTGCAAAAACCTGTCTCTTAAAAAAAAAAAACAAACCTGAAATGTTTCCAACACAAACAAATGATAAATATTTGAGGTGAGGGATAACCCAATTATCCTGATTTAATCATTACGCACGGTATGCGTGGATCAAAATAGCACATGTACTATATAAATGTGTACAACCATTATATATCAATATTAAAAAGTAAAGCTCTCAGTTTCCTCACCTTTAAAATGAAAGGAACTGGCCTACGTAATTTCCAAGGCAACTCACAGCTCTATGAATCTAAAATTTTTAAAATGGACTCTACGTGCATTAGCTGGAGAAAAATGCCAAACTGCAGAATGCAGGAGCATCCCTTGCTAATTTAATTTCAACCTAGGATGCAGGCAGGCCTTAGGCACACTGCTTCCTTGGCCATTTCTGTCCTTAGCTTCGGCGTCTGGGCGCCCTAATAATGCAAGCTAATGTATATATAACATTGTCACGGGACTTTTAAAAAGCAAGATTCCTACTACAATGAGGGGTTAAGCTGGGCTCGGTGGCTCAGCCTGTAATCCTGCGCTTTGGGAGGCTGAGGTGAGTGGACTGCCTGAGCCTGCGGGTTCGAGACCCGCCTGGGCAACTTAGCGAGACCTCATCTCTACAATAAATCAAAAAAATTTGCCGGGCGTGGTAGCGCACGCCTGTAGTTCCAGCTACTCAGAAGGCTGAGGCGGAAGGATCGCCGGAGCCCAGCGGGTCGAGGCTGCAGTGGCCGGGAGCAGCCACTGCACTCCAGTCTGGGCAACGGAGTGAGACTTCGACTCAAAAAAAAAAAATACAGTGAGTGGTTAAATCATTCAAACACTGAAACCAAATAAAAATGTTTAAAGCTATATTACCACTCAGTATTTCAACTTACACTACAACATCTTATCTTTTTCTTCAAGTAGCAAAGCACAACTGGGGCTGTATTGAACAGACACCATGATTAAGGCATTTTAGCTGGAGAGGAAAGTCATCAGAAGAATCCCAGAGCTATGCTGTTAGCCTACAGTGTTCAACTGGGGCTAATTCCTTCAGAAGGTCCAAGAGATTTGTGAGTTCTGCCATGTAACGCCTACCCTGCAAAACACCTGGATCTGAAGAGGTGGCAGGTTGGCTAGCTGGAACTTAATATACACATTTCAATATTTTCTGCACTACTGCAATTTTTCTGTATTTTAAAAATCTGGATTGAAGCAGTCCCACCCCCCATGAAGTAAATACCTAGCCATGTATTTTAAAAGAATATTATTGGGGGGGGGAGAAAACAAAAAACTCAAGCAGTATGACTTATTATGAAGTCTGACACGTTTCTCAAGGAAATGAGTTATGACACATGTGAGTCACTAAGTATATTTTAAGTTTACCAGTTCTTGATTGACCTATAGAAAGCAAGAAAGAGAAACTGTAAATCTGTTAGGAACTAACTGAACCACTAAGTATACTTAGGAAAATCCCCAGGCCATTCCAGCCCTTCCCCCCACCACTGCCCAGGCAGAAGCAATAAATGATGATGTGGGTCCAAAGTAGATCCTTCAAAGTTATTATATGAGGAAGTAAAAGCCACTTGACTCACTGTGATCTATAAAAATTAAGTCACAAAAGAAGGCTGTGTAAATGCCAGGAAGTTGTGACAGGCAGGTTTTCCTGGGGAAATCGTAGTCTCTGCCTCCCTGGAGGAATTCCCTCTGTTCTGCTTACTGAATAGATGGCATCATGCTTAACATTAAAACAAACACTGAATGGCTTCAAAAAATAGGCAGGCCAGGCAGGCAGGTGAAGGAGCTGATACAAAACATCTGAATACCAAAGTGCAGCAACAACCATCCAACCAGAGAAAGCAGGGTCCCTTCCAGCTCAGTTTAGGATACTGTACTTTCATTTCATGACCTGTCCCTTCACAGAGAGTTATCTAAGCACCTTACTCAAAAGTGTCAGAACAGTCCACGGTCCTAAAATGATTGGGGTATAAGAAGCAGGTTTCTTGAAATTCAATCTACTCCATCCTCCATCCAGCAAGCTAAACTTCCTGTCAAAACGTGGTGATGCCTAGAGACCAGGCAAGTGTCCGTCCACTCAGGACACAGCACGAAAGCGGCCAGGACATCAAGGACTTACTTCCAGGCCCACTCACATCAGGCCACCTGTCTCCCTGACTTAATCATTTAGCCTCCTCTGCATCCCACTTTCCCCAAGTAAGCCACAGCGGAATAGTCAAAAGACTCAAAAAGTGAACTCCAGTGAGAACACTATGCATTCACGATGCACACCCGGTCACGATTACTTCTAAAAGTCTTTCAATAATCTCCATTTGCCCAGGAATCCAAAGATATACTGCAATATCGACTTTCGCTAATATTTTCAACACGCCATCCTTTTTAACGTTTTAATCCAGGGCGGGGAATACAGAGCAGGTGGATTCTGTTTGGTGGTCTCTCATGCAGACGTGGAATTATGCTGCTTGGTGTGAGTCAGAGAACTAGGAGTTTGCAGACGGATGATAATAAGCGTCTGAAGATACCAGTCAATTCTGGACTGGGTTTTCCAAGCCTCTTTTGGCATTTACAGAGGAGATTTGGACATTGTGGTATCCACGCAGGGAATCAACAGGTTCAAGACCATCTATGAATTTCCTGCTTTTGTCCATTATTGCAAATGGCTTGGTAGTATAGTTAAGAGTTTAAAAGGCAAATCTCTTTGGGATAGCTAATGTATCTCATCAGTAATAACATGTAGTTCCTTATTTTTATTTTTTGAGTTGGAGTCTCACAGCCACCCAGGCTGGAGAGCAGTGGCATGCTCAGGGCCACCCCAGCGTGAACCGGCCGGGCTCCAGCGATCCCTCTGCCTCAGCCTTCCAAGGAGCTGGAACTATAGGCGTGTGCTACCATGCCCGGCTCATTTTTCATTTATTGTAGAGACGAGGTCTCACCAAGTTGCCTGGGCTGGTCTCGAACCTGCCAGCTCAGGCAATCCACTTGCCTCGGCCTCCCAAAGTGCTGGGATGACAGGCTGAGCCACCGGGCCTGGCTGTTATTTTTATTAAAACATTTGATTGATCATTGCAAGCTGCACAAGTAGCATTACCTTTTAGACTAGCCTCGACTCTACAGAAGGAAAGATTTCATCAACTATACAGAAACCACCAACTGTACAGAAATATCCAACATTCATTACATTTTAAGGTAATTTTACATGGAATAAATTTCTCCTGGTATTGGGAACTTGTATAAAGAGATAGAAAGGTTCTTATAACTATGCACTATAAAATTAGAGATTTATTTCAATGACTAGGAACTCTGTCTCCAGGCTTAGCCAAGTGAAGCAGCTGCAACATTTACAAAAACCTTCTAAAAGGCAGTGTCTAAAATAAGGCATATTTCCAAATATCTTCTTCATTTCTAAGTCACACAATATGCAAATTTTGTAGAGCTAATGTTATGTTCTTTCTCAAAAGCCTCAGTCTATAGGAATAAAAGTAACTTAACCATTGGGAACGTTACAGTAAAACGACATAGCAGAAAATATAACATGTTGGAAATGTCAGCCAAAAGGTTTTAAGGTTTCAAAAATCAATGCAATCAATATCATTAAAGGTCCCTTTCTACAATGCATAGCTCACAAATCAATTCTATTCAAGGACTGTGCCCGGTGTTAGAGAAAAATACTTGTGAGAGCTGAGACAACAGCAGAAAGAAGATCAAAGCTAGTTATTAAAGTAAACATTTCCAGGTATGCCATAAATGCATGTTGTCCTTGTGTTAAATGCCATGCTGATCAAAAAGCGACTGTTCACAGCTGACCTAATTAACCTCTTAGGGAAAGACTTGTATATTACAGATACCTGGCTCACGAATCTGGTGCTTTACAGACACTGACTGTCTCATTTAAACTTAACTATGAACACTGAGCTGGACGTCTATGCCCTTACTTTTACTAGGGAGCGAATAGGCTTAGCGAGGGAGTCTAACCATTCCGGACCCAAAACCAGTAAACCGCCAGGGCTGGCCCTTCAGGGCCCCAAAGCTGCCTTCTCTCTCTCCATGAGGCCAGTGCTGCAAGGCACCACACGAAGTTATCATCTCCAAATTTTTCAGCAAAAGTGCCACAACACAAGAAGCATCAAGCTGCTTTTTCATTGTGCAAAGATACATGTATATATTTCCAACATACATGAACGAAGCGATATCATAGGATACGATGATATTCACACCATGTGATGACATCTAGCAACAGTATCAACACCTGCACCTGAAACAGTGAAGTAATGCTATTTCACAGGATAGCTGGGAAGGCCAAGGGACCCAAGAGCTCCCCAGTGGGGTGTTCATACATACTCAGTGAAGTAAACAAAAGCATTCCCCACATTGTGAAATGCTCTAGAAACAGGAGCTATCACTGCAAGTCCCACGCGTTTACAAATATGGGTCAGTGTCAACCTTTCAAAAGATGCCTGAAAATAGCTGAAAATTTAAGCCACATGATATTAGGTTATTCTCATATATGACCACACCAAGAGAGCTCATTACCATATCTGAGGAAAAAAAGTTTATAGAATCCAATCAGAAGCCAAGCCGACGAAAGAAACACCACTTGTTTTTCTTATCCATTACAATGTTACCGTTGTGTTTCCAAATAAAGGGGTGATCAATACATTTGATATTCACAGCGTTATTTTTTAGGGTTAAAAAAAAGAGACACCCACTCATATCAACGTCAAATATTTTCTGTATTTAAAAACATCTGTAGAAGAGACTCAAACTAATTCCCTCCAAAGGAAAATAACTTCGCCACTCCTTTGTTGTTCAGTAAAGTGAATTTTTAATTGCAATATCCACTGAGAGGGCACAGAGAAAAGTCCAGAGAGCCTGGGATGGAAGGGAAGGAGAAACATTCTCTTGCCTTCCAGTATTTGTAGTAGGTATTTGAATTCTTGCTTTTGTCCCCTCCTGGACCCTCCTCCCTCTGTTTATGTTACAAAACTGTGTCAGAGAGTCCCTGAGACTTTCCAAGTAACTCATGTAATATTACATACACAGTGGACCATAAACATTTAACATTGATGGGATTGGAAAACTAGCTTCTCTGGCTTGTAAAATGAGGAGCTTAGCAGTTTCATGCAGAATGGTGCTCAAAGAGGCACAAATGCCAGTAAACGTGGGCCCAGCTTCCTCAGAATGACTCTGATGCAGTGAAGAGGCTCACAGTCACGCCAAATCATCAAAAACTAATAATTAAGTTACTCATGAAATAACTCCTCGTAATGCCACGGATTGAATTGATAAGTTCTAAGAATTCTGAAGCATTTCAACTGACTGATGACTATAAAAATTAATTCTCCTTTATTGAGAGTGACAGACTGGGGACAAAATCTATCATCCCAAGGGATTCCCCTGTATTTCTTCTAAGAATTTAGCTGGTTAACATTTTTTGGAGTCCCGTTACATTATAGATTTGGTCATGGCAGGCCTCTCGGGAGGCACCGATAAAAAAAGTATTCAGCAACTTATCCTCGTAGGAAGGCCTAGGGCATAGTTTATGAAATAGGAACACATTTGCCAAAGGAATCCTGAGGGGTATTCCCAAAGTGAGAAAGACTTTCCATACCATTCAAACACCACACTGGAATTGAGTTTGATTAAATCTTCATGTGAACTTACGAATGAAACACTCCTCTGACCAAAGCAGCAGATATTTGAAACGCCAGCAAAGCTTGGTGGCAGCCAGACTGCAGACGCCCCAGTGAATGTTTTCCTTCGAGATAAATAAGGCCACAGCAGCTGCTGCTTCACGCAATACCCCAGTCCGTGTGAAACGCATACAAAGGCGCTGAATGGAGCAGACGGTTTTGTTATGTTACGTGGCCAGTTTGGGCTTTGTTTTTTTTTTTTTTTTTTTTTAAAGAAAAAAGCCTTTGCTTAAAAGAAAACCAGCTTACTAATCATGTGCTAATTTAGGTATGTGTACCAAAATACATACATATGAAAATGCAAACTACTGCTCACTCGCTAGAACTCATCCTCCCAAAAAAGTGCTTCATTCCAGAATTCACATTTCTCAATTTGGAGAAATGTGTTTTCCCACAACACAAGCCCTGCAAGTTAGAAGAGCCCTTGCAAGGAAGGCAACCGTCATTCTTAGTTTGTTTTCTAGTTACATTAGAAACTTCAAACCAAATGAGATTTCAATGGTATGAATCTATTTGCCCACCACGTATGAACTGCGAAATGATTTCGGTTGTTGGCAATATAACTGAATAGTCATCAAAACTACAGGAAATGCACTTTTTGCCCATCTTGTACATATTCCTGGCTCAGCATAGAGCTGTACTGAACAGAAGCCTACAAATGTCATGATGGCAATTTCTTGGGGTGGGGGCTCAAAGCTACTATAATGTCAAAGCACTATTGAAATTTCTACCACTGTACAATATGGTATGGGTTCAAGCCAAGACAAATCACTTAGCCATTTCCTAACACTTTGGGATACTAAAAGAAAGGGCACATGGAAAGAAAGAGAAGAAGAAAAAATATGTTTGCATTTAGCATCTGATTATACCTTCAAAATGATGAGATCTGATGGAGCAGTGAGTACAAAAAATATTTGTGAACACAAAGCAGGAAAAAAACAGGCAATACAATTCTAGAGTAATATTCAGACACCCACTTTTCAAAGTCACAATTTACAAGGGAAATCCAAACAAAATGTCCCCCAGACGTCTCATAATCATGCCTTCAAACTGGAAATCACATGAAATCCGGGGGGGGGGGGGGGGGGGGGGGTGTGACAAAAACAAAAAAAAATGGGCTTGTTGTTAAATAAACCAACCGATGGCGAGTGTTTAAGAACAAATGAAACCAAACGTATGAAAATTGTAAAACCACGAAAAAAAACCACAGCGGC
>CAUYQG010075274.1:0-13866 GCA_963574415.1 Tarsius wallacei | reverse complement strand
TTCATTTGTGTAGATTTCTCTCTCTCTCCTCCTTTCCTTCCCCTTCTTTAATTCTGTTTTTCAGGGAGGGTGGGGTTGCTTTTGCTTCGCTTGTGCAATCTCCTGTTCTTCCTTATGAGAGTCCTCTGGCTTTTGTTTACTTTTGAGGTTGTGTGGGCTGTGAGCTGTACTTTTTGCAGTGTTGAGGTTTAATTGAGGGGGAAGCTGTCCTTCAGAATCTATATGCCAATTCCAGCATCCACTTGTCGGTGTATGAACCCACTGGAACCTATTTCCCACCGTCTTACAATCTTTCTGTGCAGCAGAATGCAGGTTTGGTGCCTGGAACAAAAGGAGGGACAAAATAACAAAGTAATGGAAGAAGGGGGGTCAATAGGAAGTTAGAAAGAGAGAAGAGTGAGAGGGAGGACAGCCATACATACCAACTAAGAGGTGAAAAAGAGACACAAGGCTGGAGAGAAGTGTGTAAAGACAATTCCCTAAAGAGTACTTGTAGCTATACAAAGGCAGACTAAAAATATCATATCTTTTGATGCATTTTGCCTAACACAATCAGATAGTGTAGTCAATAAGCAAACAGAAGTGAGCAAAATAAACAGTCAAAGTGATAAAATCAAAAGTCAAAGTAAAAAACCAGACTAGCTCTGGGGTCTTTCCTGAGTGTCTAAAATCTGTTCATCTCTGCTCTTTGGCCTCTCCCATTATTTTCAATGTGGAGAGCTCCATTTACTGAAGCTTGGGTTTCTTCTTCTGAGCTGCAACCTGAGATGGCTGCTGCTTAGTTCCCAGGGGAGTGGCTTTGTCTTCTGTTTAGTGATATTTCCTTGGGAACCAAGGTGGAGCCTGCTTGTAGGTGGGCAGGGCAATGCAACTCTCTGCCTGGAGAATGGTCTAAGTGATAGTTTCACTTTCATGGATTCTTTTTCTCTGCTCTTTGGGTCTGAGGCCCCGGGGATCAGCTGCACCGCTGTCGCTCTATCTTGGGTTAGAGCTCTGGAATTCAGAGCTCCAAAGCTCCGAAGCTCCTAAGTGCCAGCATTGAGTGGCAAAAGTGGCCCTGGATTGTTCCCAGTGTATTTCCGTCAGAAATGGAATCAGCTTCTCTGAGGGGCAGGTGCCCAGAGCCTCCCAGGATGATTGGGGGCTCAGTCTGGGTATGTTGTAACCAGAGAGGGAGCTGAGACCAGAGATTTCCTACCCACGAGGGAGCAACCAGGGATGCAATAGCTGGCCCTGCATGGGACCGAGGGTCCCTGGGCCTCAGACCGATGCGTCTGGCTGTGGATGAGTGGGTGGGGGAGGGAAGGAAGAGTCTTTTTGGGGGACTCACATTTGGAGAATCTCACAGTTCCACCTATGTTGTCGCCATCTTGACTGGAACTGCTTGCTTTTTCTATTTGTGGTAAAGAACATTTAACATGAATCTATTCTCTGAACAAAATTTTAAGTATTACAGTATTGATATATAATGTACAACAGCTCTCCAGAATTTGTTCATCTTGTAGCACTAAAATTTATATCCCTTGAATAAGATCTCTCATTTCTCCCTCTCCCAGCAGCTGGCTATCCTCTGTTTCTATGAGTTTTAATAATATTGAATCCCACCTATCTATCCTCTGTTTCTATGAGTTTTACTAATGCTGAATCAATTTTACTTCTGGGTGTATTTTTAGAAGAATTGAAATCAGGATCTCAAAATGACCTTAATAATCTCACATTCATTGCAACAACATTCACAATAGTCAAGATATAGAAGCAACGTAAATGTTTACCAGCAAAAAATTAATGGTCATGGTATGTAAACACAATGAAATATTATTGAATGTGATTAGTGTCCTTTTAAGAAGGCAAGAGAAAATTTGTTACTCTTTCTCTGCTCTTTACCATGTGAATATGCAATTAGACAGGAAATCTGAAAACTTGAAAAAAGTTCTCATTAGACATTGAATCTGTGCGTGTCTTGATTTTGAACTTTCCAGCCTCCAGAACTGGGAGAAATAATTTTTTTTTGAGCCATCCAGTCTTTAGTAATATGTTGTAGCAGCTATAACTGATTAAGATAAAAGACTTTCACTCCTGTGGTTTTCAACTGTAATGACTTTTCACTTATTTCTGCTTCGATTTCCTTGAGTCTTATTTTTCTCTTTGTCTAGATAACTTTTTAAAAATCAATTTTATTTATCTTTAAAAACCCTAACTCTTGGTTTTGTTGATTTTTTCAGTTGCTTTTATAATCCCTGTTGCATTTAATTTTGCTCTTATCTTTATAATTTCTCTAGCTGTAAAGTTATATGGTTTATTTGGGATCATTCTTCTCCTTAATATAGGTGTTTATTGCTATAAACGTATCTCTTAGTACTGGTATGTTGTCTTTATTTGTCTTGGGTTGTCTTCTAATTTCCCTTTGATTTCTGCTGTATTCCAATGATTGTTCAAGAACATGTTGTTTAATTTCCACACATATGTAGATTTCCCATTTTTTTCTGCTATTGATTTCTCTCTTCATTTTTATTATGGTAGAAAAATATACTTAGTATGATTTCAATCTTTTTATATTTGTTGAGACTTTTTTTTTTTGAGTTGGAGTCTCACTCTGTCGCCCAGACTGGAGTGCAGTGGCTGCTCCCAGCCACAGCAGCCTCGACCTGCTGGGCTCCAGTGATCCTTCTGCCTCAGCCTTCCAAGTAGCTGGAACTACAGGCGTGCGCTACCACACCTGGCTAATTTTTTGATTTATTGTGGAGATGAGGTCTTGCTTGCCCAGGCAGGTCTCGAACCCACGGGCTCAGGCAATCCACTCACCTCAGCCTCCCAAAGGTGCGGGATTACAGGCTGAGCCACCGAGCCCAGCTGTTGAGACTTTTTAAAAACATTTTTTAATTTTAAGATATGGGGTACAATGCAGGGTTAGGTATACAAAGGTTGATTATGCAGGTACCCTTGTTGATGAGGTATGCCCCTCCCTCCCTTAGCCATTTCCCTCAACTGCCAATCCCACCCCTCCTTCCCTGACATTTCCCCACTACTGCCAATCCCTTTCTTATAGTTTTATGATAGTTGTTCAAGGTCCACTTATGAGTGAGAACATATGGTACTCTGTTCTTGTTTCTGTGATAGATCACTGAGTATGATCGACTCTAAATCCAGCCAAGTTGTTGCAAAGTTCATATGTTTGTTCTTCTTTATGGCTGCATAATATTCCATTGTGTATATGTACCACTTTTTTTTTTATCCAGTCCAGCTTCTATGGGCAGAATGGTTGGTTCCATGTTTTTGCTATTGTGAACAGAGCTGCAACAAATATACATGTGCAGGTATCTTTTTTGTAGAATGATTTGAGTTCTTCCAGGTATATTCCCAATAGGTGAATTGCAAAGTCATATGGAAGGTCAATTTCTAGTTCTTTCAGAAATCACCACACTGTCTTCCAGAGAGATTGTAGTAGTTTGCATTCTCACCAGCAGTGTAGAAGTGTTCCTTTTTCTCTGCATCCTCGCCAGCATCTGTTGTTGTTTGTTTTCTAACGATGGCCATTCTTCCTGGGGTTAAGTGGTATCACAATGTGGTTTTGATTTGCATTTCTGTGATGATGAGTGAGGCTGAGCACTTTTTCATGTGTCTGTCAGTTGCCCATATTTTGCTTTTGAGAAGTGTCTATGCATGTCTTTTGCCCACTTTTTAATGGGGCTGTTTGTTTTCTTCCTTTTGGCACATTTGAGTTCCTTGTAGATCCTACACATTAGGCCTTTGTCAGATATACAGTTGGCAAATATTATTTACCATTCTGTGGGTTGTCTCCCTGCTCTTTGACGGTTTCTTTTGCTTTGCAGAAGCTTGTCAGTTTGATGAGTTCCCACTTGTCTACCTTATTTCTTGTGGTATTGGCACTTAGGATTCTGATCAGGAATTGGTTGTCAGTTCAATTTCCGTAAGGATGTGTTAAGACTTATTTATTTCATAATCTAGTATGTGATATATCTTTGTGAATGCTCTCGGTACATGGGAAGAATGTGTATTCTACTCCTCTTGGGTGGAATGTTCTGTATATGTCTGTTAGGAATATTTGATCTGTTACATTGTTTGTATCTGCTGTTTCCTCTTTGATATTCTCTCTGGAGGTTTGTTCATTATTTGATCACTGTATATTTCTTCCTTTAAGTCTTCCAATGTTTGCTTTATATGTTTAGATGCTTAGATATTGGATGCACATACTTATAATTATTAAGTGCATATATATTTGTAATTAGCATATCTTCCCTTATATTGATTCCTCATTAATTTCTGTCTTTTTTGTATAAGTGATTTTCTATGATAGTATGCTTCAATTTCTTTATTTTTTGTGTATTGGTTGTAGATTTTTAAATTAAGGTCACCATGGGACTTTTCAATAACATCTTATAACCAAATATTTTGAACTAATTACAACACAACTCCAATTTTAAAAAAGAAAAAAAAAGCAAAGAGAATACTAAAAAAACTACAGTTTAACATGATCTCCCTTGCTTTTTGAATTTTTGCTGTTTCCATTTATAAATTTTTATGCTATCTACCTCTTAAAAGCTATTGTAGTTACATTTTTGATAGGTTTCTCTTTTAGTCTTCCTATTAAAGACATGAGTAGTTTACACACTGCAATTATAGTATTAGACTACTCTGTAACTCTGCGTACTTACTATTACCAATGAATTGTATGTCTTCAGGGGATTTCTTGTTGTTTTCAATCTAAAAAATGTCATTTTCTCTTAGATTGTAGAACTCACTTTAGCATTTCTTGTAGGACTGATCTGGTATTGACAAAATCCCAGACATCTGTCTGAAGAAGTCTTTATTTCTCCCTCATGTTTGAGGAATATTTTTACTGGATATAATATTTTAGAATGAAAAGTGTTTTTGTTTTTTGTGTTTTTCTTCAGCACTTTAAATATGACATCTCGTCTCTCCTGGCCTATAAGGTTTCTGGCAAGAAACCTACTATCAGACATATTGGAGCTCCTTTTCATGTTATTTGTTTCTTTTCTTTTGCTGCTTTTAGGATCCTTTCTTTGTATTTGGCCTTTGAGAATTTAATTATTAAATGCCTTGCAGTCGTCTTATTTGGGTTGACACTTCTTGGTGTTCTATAATCTCCTTGTTGTTATCTTTCTCTAGGTTAGAAAAGTTTTATGATATTATGTCTTTGAATGTACATTCTACCTTGATCTCTCTTCTTTTTTAGACCAATAGCTCTTACATTTGCCCTTTGAGGCATGTAGTTATTTTTATTTTTTATTCTTTTTTCTTTCTGTGTGAAAATGGCCGGCCTTCAAGCACAATAATTCTTTCTTCTTCTTGATCAATTCTGCTGTTGACAGACTCTGATTTTTTTTTAGCTTCTCAGTTGAAATTATTTCCAGATTTCCATTTGCTTTTTGAAAATTGTTTCAATCGCTTTGTTAAATTTCTGTGATAGAATTCTAAATTCCTTCTCTGTCTTCTTGAAACTCATTCAGTTTCCTCAAGACAGCTTTTTTGAATTATATGTCTAAAAGGTCACATATCTCCATCATTCTGGGATTGGTCACTGGTGACTTATTTAGTTTGTTTTGTGAGGTCATACTTTTCTGGATGTGCTTGATGCTTGTTGATATCCACCAATATCTGGGCATTGAAGAGTTAGATATTTATTCCAATTTTAGCAGTGTGGACTTGTTTTTAGCTACCCTTCTTAAGAATGCTTTGTACATATTCAAAAGGAATTGAGTGTTGTGATCTAAGCCTGTGGTCAGTGTAGCTATATCAGCACAAGAGGCACTCCAAACACAGTAATGCTGTCCTCTTGCAGGTTCTTAGAGATGCCACCTTGGTGGGCTTGGATGAAATTGAGAAGAATTTCCTGGATTACCAGGCAAATTTTCTCATTCTCTTTCTTTGCTTTTCTCTGATCAGAAGGAATCTCTGTGCTGAGTTGCCTGGAACTGGGGAGGGATAAAATGAACACTCCCATGGACACCACAAGTGGTATTGTGATGGGTCACATCTGAAATCAGCATAATACTGTTTTCCCTAAGGTCATGGAAACAAATGCTTGACTACCGCTGATGTTTATTCAAAGCCCAAGAACCCTTTAGCCAGTAAGTGGTAAATACTATCAGGACTCCATCCTTCCCTTTAGGACAGTGGATTCCCTTCTGGCCCAGAGTTATTCTAGAAATGTTGTTGGGAAGCTAAGGCCTGGAACTGGGGACTCCAGAAATCTGCTGGGTGCTTTATTTTACTGTGGAAGGAGTCTCTCCCTGAGCTGTTCTGACTCGAGTTGAGGAAGGGGTGACACAATTACTGTCTTGGCCAGCAGAGTTGATGTGTTACTGGGCTATGTACACCCCCCATCCACTGCATTCAAGTTCAGTACAGCACAAGGACTTGTCCCAAGCCTGCAGGTCTTGTGCCCTGACTGCCTCTCAAATTTATTTTGGACTCTATGCCACTTTAGTCAGCCAGTGGTGGAGCCAACCAGTTTTCTCCTGCCAGGGCTGATCTAAATGCTCTTTCCACGGACACCAGTAGAATGTTGCCATATGTTGAGTTCTGCTGTAGCAGGGCAGCACTGATTTCCAATGTAAAGTTTTACAAACACTGTCACTTTACTCTCTCTCTCCCAAGCACATAAACTGTTTTCTCCATTGTGCTGCTGGGGGTTGGGGGAATAGGTGGTGTAGGCACTACAAGACTATCTTACCTACCCTCTTCAATACCTCTGTCCTTGCTATCATGCTAAAACCAGGTAATATGATAACTCATCTGACTTTCTGGATCTTATGAAGGTGCTTTCTTAGGTGGATAGTTTTTCAATTTGGTTTTCCCTTTGGTGAGAAAATTGCTGAGTGGGGGGGTTCTGTTGTGTTGTCTTGCTCCCATAAATTGATCCTTTTATCATTATATAATGACTTTCTTAGTGTCTTATTATTGTCTTTGTTTTAAAGTCATTTTCACTTAATATAAGAATAGCCAGCACTGTTCCTTTTGGTTACCATTTAAATAGACTATCTTTTTCGATTCTTATACTTTCAGTTTATGTGTGTCCTTAAATCTAAAGTATGTCTTTTGTACACAACATGCAGTTGGATCTTGGTAACAATTTAACTTCAATTTCATATATGACTCTATATTTTTACTTTCCTCCCATATGTTAGCAATGTCACTATTTACATCTTTTTTATATATGCTGTATATTCATTAGCCAATTCATTTTTAAAATTTTGTCTTTTAAAGTTTATGTTAGAATTGCAAGTAGTATACCATTTACAGCATTATATAACACAATAGCAATATTTATATGCCACTATTGCAATGTTGCAGTATTCTCTATTTGTCTATATACAGATGATCTCTGACTTATAATGTTCTGATTTACCATTTTTTGACTATATGATGATGCAAAAGTGATACATATTTACTATGCTTCTTGACTTATAATGGGGTTATGTTCCATTATAAGTTGAAGATATTATAAGTTGCAAACAACTTTCACCTTATGATATTTTCAACTTGTAATAGGTTTTATCAAAATGTAAATTTCTCATAAGTCAAAGAATATCTGTATTTACCTTGACCAGTGAGATTTATACTCTCATATCATTTTATGTTTCTGCTTGACTTTTTTTTTTGTCTCAACTTAAGAAATTACCTTTAGCATTTTGTTTAAAGCAGGTGTAGCACTGATAAACTCAGCTGTTGTTTGTCTGGAATATTCTTTATCTCTTCATCATTTTTAAATGACAGTTTTGCTGGGTATAGTATTCTGGGCTGTCAATTTATTTTTTCACTTTGAATATATTATTCCGCCTGGTCTATTCTGCATGGTTTCTGCAGAGAAACACACTAACATATTATAAGGGCTGTTTTGTATGTGGCAACTCTTTTTTCCTTTTTTGGTCTTATAAGTCTTTGTCTTTGATTTTTGACAATTTGATTACAATATGTCTCTGTGTATATTTCTTTGGATTTAAGCTATTTTAAGTCCCTTAAGTCACCAAATTCATTTCCATTGCCCCCCATTTGGAAAGTTTTCCATCATTATTTTTAAATATAAACTTTCTATTTCTTTATCCTCCTTCATGTTTTCTATATTGCATATATTGGTTTGTTAAATAGCATTCCATAAGTCTTGTAGGCTTTTTTTTTCACTTTTTTTGAAATTCTTTTTTGGTTTTTGCTTTTATGACTGAATAATTTCAAATAACTTGTCTTTAAATGTGCTGATTCATTCTTCTGCTTAATAAAATCTGATTTTGAAGGATTTTAGTTATTTTTTCAGTTTAGTCATCATATTTTTTTAGCCTAAAATTTGGTTCTTTTTTACAGTTTCTATATATTTGATTAGTTATTTGTGTTCTCAAATAACTCACTGAGAGTCTCTAAGATAATTACTTGGAATTACTTGTCAGGTAATTCATAAATCTCCATTTCTTTAATGTTGATACTGGAGGTTTATTTTGTTCCTTTGATTAATTTGTATTTCCCCAATTCTTCTAGTTTTGCAGTACTATCTATACATTTGAAATAAAAGCCATTCCTCCCAGGTTACACAAAATGGTTTCAACAAGAAAATATACTAACCAAAAAGAATGGTTAGACAATAAGCCTGGTTAGAGTTTCTGGTAGCTTCTACAACCTTTTCTGTGATTGTGTGTGTGTGTGTGCTTTTAACCATTGTGTGTAGATTTCTAATTAAAGGGATTTACTGGTTCCTTTTTTTTTTTTTTTTTTTTTTTTGGTTAGGAGACTGTAATCTTTTATCCCTCTGTGTCTTACTGCTGTATGATCAGCCAGAACATTGACACACACACTCTACTCTCTTCTTCCTTCCCTGTGGAGAAGCCTAAAATTCTTTATTTCTCCCAATCTCACTGACCAGTACTTGGTGCAGCAGGTCACACAGTACTTTTTCTTTGTTCTTAGTTGCACACACCAAACTATGAGAATTCCATCAGCTCTCTGAGTGAAGTGAGACAGAAACCAGTTCTTCAGACAGTGCACCAAAAGGCCAGGGACATTAGAAGCAGATTTCACTCCTCTCCCACCCTCCTAGTAGAAAAGCCTCAGGTTCTGTGTTTTCATTTTTTTTTTTCTGTGTATTCACTCTTGCAGAACTGCACTGGCTTTCAATAGGCCACTTCCCCTTTTCTGTTGTTCCTAACTATCCAGGCATCTAAGCTATGCTGGTTCTATCAGGAATCCAAGTGAAGTAAAACAGAAAATTATCTGTTCATCAGTGTACTGAAAGATTGTGACATTGGAGGCATGCTTCACTCTCTAATTTCCCAACAGATAAGTCATAATCAATGATAATCTCCCTGCTAAATTTTACTGGCTTGGTTAAGGGACTGAAATGGGTAAAATGAAATTACTCTTCTTATTTATGTCAGTGTGATTGTTGTCAGATTTGTGCTTATCTGAAATACTACAATTGAATTATTATTATTATTATTATTTTATTATTTAATATTTTTTATTATGATATCGTGGGGTACAGTTAAGGGTTAGGTACACAAATATGCCTCATTAAGGCACCCTTGTTGACAAGAAATGTCTCCCCATCCCCACACAGATATTTACTACCATTAATCCCATCACCCTTCCCCTCCCACCCCATAGTTTCCCACCACTGGCAGTCAATTTCTTGTGGTAATACATTGGATGATAAAGGTCTACTATATGAGTGAGAACATGTGTAACTCAGTTTTTTGTTTCTGTGAGAGGTCACTCAGTATTATAGACTCTAGTTCCATCCAGGTTGCTGCAAAATTCATGATTTTGTTCTTTTTTATGGCTGCGTAGTATTCCATTATTTAATGTACCACATTTTTTTAATCCAGTCCTCTTTTAATGGATAGCATGGTTGCTTCCAGGTTCTTGCTATTGTGAACAATGTTGTAATAAACGTATAAGTGCAGGTATCTTTTTTATAGGGTCATTTGAGCTCTTCAGGGTACATTCCCAGTAGGGGGATAGTGGGGTCATATGGGAGGTTGGTATTTAGAGCTTTTACTAGTTTACACTCCCACCAACAGTGTAGAAGTGTTCCCTTTTTGCCACACCCTCTCCAGCAACTGTTATTTTTTGAGTTATTGATAATTGCCATTCTGACTGGAGTTAGGTGGTATCTCAACCAGCATACTCCTAAATGGACAAAAATCAGAACCATTTCCCCTGAAAACTGCCCACTCTCAACCCTCCTGTTCAATATAGTATTGGAAGTCCTGGCTAGAGCATTCAGAGAAGAGAAGGCAATCAGGGGTATCCAAATAGGTAAAGAGAAAGTCAAGTTATCTCTCTCTGCAGATGACATGATTGTATACCTTGAAAACCCAAGAGAATCTGTCAAAAACCTCCTTACACTGATAAAGGACTGTGGCAAAGTCTCAGGATATAAAATATATGTGCAAAAGACAATCACATTTCTTTACACCAATAATAAACAAACAGAAACCCAAATAAAAAGCACAATCCCATTCACAATAGCCACATAAAAAAGAAATACCTTGCCATCTCCCTAACCAGAGACATTAAAGACCTTTACAATGAAAACTACAAAACACTGCTCAAAGAAATCAATGATGACACAAACAAGTGGAAAAATATCTCATGCTCATGGATTGGAAGAATCAACATTGTTAAGATGTCCATTCTACCTAAAGCAATCTACAGATTTAACGCAATACCCATCAAATTACCAGCAACATTCTTCTCAGATCTATAAAAAACAATACAGGAATTTATATGGAAATATGAATGACCAAGAATACCAAAACAATCCTCAGCAAAAAAAAAAAAAAAGGCAGGAGGTATCACACTCCCAGACTTTAAACTTTATTTTAAAGTTACAATAATCAAAACAGCTTGGTATTGGTACAAGAACAGGCATATAGACCAATGGAATAGAACTGAGATTCCAGAAGCAAAACCTCAATTTCTCAACCAACTTATCTTCGACAAAACCTTGATCTCCTACCACTGGGGAGACAAGAACCTATTTAGTAAATGGTGCTGATAAAACTGGCTAACCACATGCTGAAGATTCAGACAGGACCCCTTCCTATCCCCATACACAGAAATTAACTCTAAATGGATCAGAGACCTAAATGTTAAACCTCAAACTATTAGAACCTTAAAAAATGCAGGAGACACCATTAGGGAAGTTGGAACTGGCAACCAATACCTGAGCAAAACCCCAAATGCACAGGCCATAAGAGATAAGATAGACAGGTGGGACCTCATCAAACTGGCAAGCTTTTGTAAAGCCAAAGAAACCCTCAAGAGAGCAGGGAGACAACCCACAGACTGGGGAAAATTATTTGCCAACTCCATGTCTGACAAAGGCCTAATATCAAGGGTCTACAAGTAACTCAAAAGTGCTGAAAAGAAAAAAACAGCCCCATTACGAAGTGGGCAAAAGATATGAATAGTCAGTTCTCAAAAGAAGACAGACGAGCAGCCAACAGATACATGAAAAAATGTTCAGCTTCACTAGTCATCAAGGAGAAGCAAATTAAAACTACACTGAGATAACACCTAACTCCATTCAGAATGGTCATCATCAATAACCCAAAAAATAACATGCTGGAGAGGATGTGGCGAAAAGGGAACACTACTGCACTGTTGGTGGGAGTGTAAACTAGTACAGCCTCTATGGATTTCAGTGTGGCGATTCCTAAAAGTTCTAAAAATCGACCTTCCATATGACCCTGTAATCACCCTACTAAGAATATACCCAGAAGAACTCAAATCACTCTATAAAAAAGATACCTGTCCACATATGTTTATCGCAGCATTGTTCACAATAGCAAGAACATGGAACCAACCCTGCTGCCCATCAAAAGAGGACTGGATAAAAAATATATGGTTCATATACACAATGGAATACTATGCAGCCATTAAGAAGAACAAAATCATGAATTTCGCAGCAACCTGGATGATTGAGTTTATAATACTGAGTGATCTTTCACAGAAACAAAGATTTGAGTACCACATGTTCTCACTCATAAGTGGACCTTAAACAACTACCATAATACTATAAGAAAAGGATTGACAGTTGTGGGAAACTACTGGGGAAAGAGGATAGGGAGGTGAGATTAATGGTAGTTAGTATCTGCCTGGGGAAGGTGGGGCACACCTCATCATCAAGGGTACCTGCACAATGAATATTTGTATACCTAACCCTTAATAGTACCCCACAGTTTTAAAATAAAAATTTAAAAAGAGAATTAATTTTTAAAAATAAAACAGAAATCTTAGAAATGAGAAATACATTTGCTCAACTTAAAAATTATTACAGGCTATCAACAGCAGGATGGATCAAGCAGAGGAAAAAAATCAGTGAGCTAAAAGACAGCCTATTTAAAAATACACAGGAGAGGAAAAAAGTAAATAATAGAAAGGAATTAAGATCACCTACAAGATATAGAAAATTACCACAAAAAAGTAAATCCAAGAATTACTGATGTCCAAGAGAAACTTGAGCAAGGGTAATATGTTAAAAGTTTATTCAAGGAAATAGTAGTTCAATATTTTTCAGAACTTGAAAAATAAGATATAGCTATCAAGGAAAGGAAGATCAGAGAACACCAAACAGATCCAACCCAAACTCTACCTCCTCCAAGCTTAAAATAATTAAATTCTCAAAGTTAAAAGAGATAGTTCTAATATGAGCAAGAGAAAAAAGCAAATAACATATAAAAGAGGTCTAATTCATCTGGCAACAGATTTCTGAATGGTAATCATACAGGCCAAGAGGGAATAGGATAATAGTTTCAAAGTTATGAAAGAAAGAATCTGCCGTTTAAGAATACTGTAGCCAGCAAAGCTATACTTTAAAAATTAAGAGATAAAGTCTTTCCCAGACCAAAAAAAACAGAGAGAATTTACCACCACCAGACCCTTGTTACAAGAAATGCTAAAGGAAAAACAAAAACAAAATCACTAATGTGAAATAAAAGAGCAAAGGAATAAAATCAATTGGTAAAGTTACGCACATAGACAAACTCAAAATACTCTAATAATGTAATTGTGGTGGATAATCCACTCATGACTTTAGTATGAAACCCAAAAGTCAAATCTATCAAAAACAATAATAACTATAGCAACCTGTTAAGCGACAGGCGATAAAAAAAAAATATCTAAATTGAGACAACAAAAAGAGAAAAGTCGGGGGTGAAATTTTTTTACTTTTTTCTGTGTTTCTATTATTTTCTTTGTAATTTAAGAAAAGTCGTTACCTCTTTGAAATAACTTTTTATATCTATAAGATGTTTTTGTAAGTCTCAGTGTAACCACATGGAAAACCCTATAATAGATGTAATAAAAATGTAAAAGCAACAAATTAAACTATTCTAAAAGAGAAAATCACTTAACCACAAAGGAAAACAAAAGAAAGAAAGAAGGGAGGCAGAGGGAGGGAGGGAGGGAGGACAGAGGGAGGGAAGGAGGGAGAAAGGAGAGGAGGGGGAAAGGAGAGAAGGAAGGGAATAGTTATAAAGTCAACTAAAAATGAACAATAAAATGGCAGTACTAAGTGCTCACTTATCAATATTTTTGAATGTAAGTGAAATCAATTCTTCCATTAAAAAGCATTGAGTGGCTAAATGGATAAAGAAACAAGACCTAGCTGGGCTCGGTGGCTCAGCCTGTAATCCTCTCTACTCTGTAATCATCTCTACAATAAAATCAAAAAAAATTAGCCGGGAGTGGTAGCGCGCGCCTGTAATTCCAGCTACTTGGAAGGCTGAGGCGGAAGGATCGCCGGAGCCCAGCAGGTCGAGGCTGCGGTGGCCGGGAGCAACCACTGCACTCCAGTCTGGGTGACAGAGTGAGACTCCAACTCAAAAAAAA
>CAUYQG010075269.1:0-17602 GCA_963574415.1 Tarsius wallacei | reverse complement strand
CTTTTTAATTTTTGATGGCTTGAAGACTGCTTTGTCAGATATTAGAACTGTTACGCCTGCTTTCTTCTGTTTTCCATTCACCTGAAATGTCATTTCCCAGTCTTCAACCTTTAGTCTATGTTCATCTTTTGCAATGAGATGCATTTCCTGGAGGCAGCAGATGGTTGGATCATGTATTTTTTTTCTAAATCCAGTTTACCACTCTGTCTCTTCAGTGGTGCATTTAGTCTATTCACATTCAAGTTGATTATTGATATGTGATTATCCCTGTCATAAGGCTCCTATGGAGTTGCTTTATTTCCTTTTAACTTTTGCATTTATGCATATGTGTGTTTTCATTTCTGGGGGTGTTCTGTATGCCCTGTTAACTCTGTGTTTGCCTGTGCTTTTGTGATGTGCATGGCCATTCTTTCTTTCTTTTTTTTTTTTCCCTGTGCACAACACCTTCGTAAGTGTATCCTGAATGGCTGATCTGGAGGCGGCATATTCTCTTAAGGATTGGTTGATCAGAGAAATGCAAATCAAAACACTATGAGATACCACCTAACTCCAGTAATGATGGGCATCATTAATAGATCAAAAAACAACAGGTGCTGGTGTAGGTGTGGAGAAAAGGGAACACCTCTGCACTGTTGGTGGGAGTGCAAGCTAGTTCAACCTCCATGGAAAGCAGTGTGGTGATTCCTAAAAGAACTAAAAAATGACCTTTCATATGATCCAGCAATCTCTCTGCCTCTGGTAATACCCAGAGGATCATAAATCATTCTATAAAAAGATACCTGACCTGGCATGGTGGCTCAAGCCTGTAATCCCAGCACTTTGGGAGGCCGAAGTGAGGGGATTGCCTGAGCCCACGGGTTTGCGAACAGCCTGGGCAACTTGGCAAGACCTCATCTCTACAATAAATTAAAAAAAAAATTATCTAGTGTGGTAGCACACGCCTGTTGTTCCAGCTAGTTGGAAGGCTGAGGCAGAAGGATCGCCTGAGCCCAGCAGGTCAACGCTGGGGTGACTGTGAGCGTGCCACTGCACTCCCGCCTGGGCAACAGAGTGAGACTCCAACTCAAAAAACAAACAAACAAACAAAGATACCTGTACACACATGTTTTTAGCTGCACTATTGGCAATAGCAAAAACATGGAACCAACCCTACTGCCCATAGAAAGTGGACTGGATAAAGAAAATGTGGTACATATACACAATGGACTATTATGTAGTCATTAAAAAGAACAAAATCATGGACTTTACAGCAACTGGGATGGAGTTGGAGACCATCATACTTAGTGATCTATCATAGAAACAAAGAACTAATACTGCATGCTGTCACTCATAAGTAGGACCTGAACATTAATCACATTAATACAAGGGAGAGATCAGCAGCCACCGGACACTACCAGGGAGAGGGAGGGTACATAACAGCACAAAGGGTACCAGGTCCTAAACCAGGATAAGTGAGACCATTTGGAGGCCCAAACTTCACCTACATGTAGCCCCGTTCTGTAGCTGAATTGTACCCCCACATCTCTATAATAAAATAAAATATAAATAAAAAAGTAATAAAACAAAACAAAAAGAATGACTAGAATGTGGGGAAGAGAAGGCTAATTCTTTTTTTTTTTTTTTTGAGTTGAAGTCTTACTCTGTCACCCAGACTGGAGTGCAGTGGCACACTCATGGCCACTGCAGCCTCGACCTGCTGGGCTCAGGTGATCCTTCCGCCTCATATTTCCAAGTAGCTGGAAATACAGGCATGTGCCACCACGTCTGGCTAATTTTTAAAATTTATTGTAGAGACAAGGTCTCACCAAATTGCCCAGTCTGGTCTTGAACTCCTGGGCTCAGGCAATCCTCTCACTTCCACCTCCCAAAGTGTTGGGACTATAGGTGTGAGTTACTATGCCTGGCCGAGAGCTAGTTCTTAATTTCAAAATAATAAGTTAAAAAACTTTTGAATGTAAAGATATGCAGATTTTTAAAAAAAATCAACCACCAAAATGTTTTAAGATAGCCTCTTTAATGTACTCAGCTTGCATTTTTCAAAAATATTTTCTGTGGACATTACTCTCTGAATATCCTCTGAGAGGAAGAGGTTCCATGGTGCATAAGTTTGGGAAATGCTGTCCATCCTGTCCTGAGAAGGATCATGATCATAGTAAAGACTAAAAAGTCCTGTAGTAAAAAACCTATGCAGTTGGCCCTTCCTATTTGTGGATTCCACATCTATGAATTCAAACAACTGTGGATTAAAAATATTTGAGGAAAAAAATTGCATGTGTGTGGAACATGTACAGACTTTTTTCTTGTCATTATTCCCTAAACAATACAGTATAACAGTTATTTACTTAGCATTTACATTGTGTTAGCTATTATAACTAGGGATGATTTAAAGTTTATGGGAGGATGTGCATAGATTATATGCAAATACTACACCATTTTTATCAGATAGTTGAGCATCTGTGAAGGAGGTCCTAGAATCAATCCCCTATGGAAACTGAGGGTCAACTGTATAGCTTTGTCTAAGCTAGGATTTTTCTTTTCTTTGTTGAAGGATAATAGTTCCAGGACACGCTTTGAAGAACCAACACAGCAGATCTGCATGAAGTGAAGGATGGGAAAAGATGGGGATGAGGGTTCAAGCCAGCACTCTGTAATTCCGCTGGCCCACTTGAGTCTGGGAAGGCTTGGGGGATCTAATTGGTAAGAGGTTCTTATGATGGGCTTCTACAAATAAACTAATGTTCTAGGGGTGTTTCTTGGCCTACAGTAATTATGTAGATAAGCCAGTTTTGGCTTCCATCTTAGAGGATTTATCTGTGTCCTGCATGTCACCATGGATCATAGAGGCATGGAACCATTGATACCTGGGACCTAATTCAGTGTTCATCTGTTAGTAACAAAGCAAGCTTGCTAAGGTGAATCAAGTGACCTAGAGTGACAAATTATTTGGAACTTGGGTATCGGCCACTGGGGAATAAGACAAATGTGCTGGAAGGTGAGGTTGTGAGTGGCACCTGTCACCTGAGCTGACAATCAGCAGGGATATCATGACTGTCAACGCATGCGCTGCTCGCTGGTCTGGCCCACTGAAGCTCCAAGAGCAGGCAGTCCCAGGGGTGAACATGCAGGCAATGGCAGCCGGAATTGGAGCCACTTACTCAGTGGTGAAATTGGCCTGTGAGGGTGATGGCCAGATCTGTGTCAGAAGGACACTACAAACTTTGGCTTTCTCTTTTGGCACCAACTTTCAAGGATCGATTTAGTGTGAAAAAGCCTCTGGGTATGGCGAAATGAAGGAATAATTATTAATAATTGGTGGGTCCTGGGGTTGGGGAGGTATGCGTAGGTTGAAGCAAGCCCCTAGTCCACTGCTGAGACAGCAGCAAGGGTCTAGGTCCCGGGAGAAGAGAGTGCATGGTGGACCCTACTAACCAGGCTGAAGGATGTTCCATGAGCATTACTGGCAGCCAGCCACTTTTCTTGGCATGGGGGCACAGTGCTGCATAAAGTCCCAGCCCTGCCATTGAAGCTCTTCCAGGCAGGGGGCAGTGCAGCTCAGAGCACGAGCTCTGTGAAGAAAGAGAGCTGGGTTCAAATCTAGCCATGTTTTGCTTAGTTTAACTAGTGCCTTACAAAATGGGATTATAACTGTCCCTACTCAAAGGGTGTTATGAGAAGAGGAGCTAATATTTGATACCCATTTGGTGTTTCCTGAAGGTATAATTTAATTAATCTATGAATTTATTTATTTAGAGATGGGGTCTTTCTTGCTCTGTTGCCCAGGCAGGATTGCATAACTTTTTTTTTTTAATGGCGCTGACAACTTTTCTTTCAAAGCTTAAGGTCAGCCTGAATAAGTAAGAACTTGAGTCAACCAAGCAGCAAATATGTATTTTTGAACACTCTAGCAAGAACTGGATATCTAACATTTGTCTCTTCCCTCAGAGAATTTCTAATCTGTATGGAGAAGCAGGAAATGTTTATATAAGAAGATACCAACAATACCAGTTTAAGATATCCACCGGGACAGAGATTTTTACAGTTTGTTAAGCACTAACTCTAGGGTCTAGGACAGTCCCTGGTATATAGTAAATACAATAAATATTTGTGGAGTAAATCGATGAATGAAAATCCATTCGAAGCGATGAAACAAGTTGGTTTATGGTTGCCAAGAAAAGCCTATATACTCATATGGCTCCTGGTTTGGGGTTCCACTTAGAAATAGCTAGGAATCTGATGGGTGCAGATGTCTTGTCAGTTAGCTGTGGTTTCTTTTTTCACCCTGCCTCAGTGGAGGTCAGTGAGAGGCTGAGGCTGAGGACATCAAGGAAGCAAGAGTCAAAAGCAGTGGTGAGGAGAAATGGAAACACAACCTCGGAACCCAAAGACCGGGGTGTCTGGACATTTAGAATAATTTATTCAGCCAAGCTGCTGAAATTGCATAAGGAAATGAAAAAAGCAAAACCAACTAAAATCAACAGAAAACCGCTTCCCCATGGGGCAGGGAGTCGACATCAGCGGCTGGCCTGAGCGGGTGAAGCCTCTGGGCTTTTACTCTGAGCTGACTCAGGCACCGCCTGAAACCTGGACTGTAATGAGAGCCACCCTTTGGGGAAGGAAGCCACCTGCTCACGGCAAAACAGCAAATGCCACAATTTCAGAGCAAAAACAAAAGCAGCAGGTCTGTTGCCACTGCTTTTAGAGGACACGATTTCCCCCAAAAGGGACCATGAGCAGGAGGAAAAAGAGCTGTGTTTTGCTGGCGGAGCCATGTGTACTCTCCCTCTCGGTGTGGAGGCCCTCATTTCCTCTCTTCCTCCCCTTTCTTTCAGCAGTATTCCTTGAGCATCTATTATGTGCTGGACATATCCTAGGTGCTGGGGATATAGCTAGGAAAAGTACAGAGAAAGCCCCTGAATTCTTGGAGTTTCCAAGCAAACAGCTCAGGAAATAAACATCAGATAGAGTAGGAGCTGAATGATACACTGGAGCAACCAGGGATGGTCCGGGGAAATTGCACCGGAGGCTGAGGGAGCAGCCAGTGAAGAAGCCCCGCGCTAGAGGTGCATGTGGCCAGTGGTGGAGGAACAGCGGTCTTTTGAGGGAGCAGCAGTAAGAGGTGGTGTCAGAGACAGGGAGCCGCCAGCCAAAATCCTCCCTCTTCCAGAGCACAGTGAAACCTCCTTGCTTTGAGCTCCTAATGGTAGGAATCATGTACTGCCTCATACCTGGGACAGTGTTCCCAACTTTTCTGATCACATACTCCTATCAGAAAAAAAAGGCATCAGCATTTACTCACATAAATATGTATTTATATTTTGTACATTATAAAACACACTCCGAATACAAATTAAAAGGATGAGGTAAAACAAATATCAATAAAATTTATAATCTCTTCCCATGCCCTAATGGACTTTCTTGTGCACCTGCTGGGGAGCAAGATTCTGGCTTACCACTCAGGGTAGTTTTTAAATGTGTGTTAAATGGGTCTCACCTGCACAATTGGATTGTGAATTCGTTTTTTTGAGTCGGAGTCTCACTCTGTCACCCAGGCTGGAGTGCAGTAGCATGCTCATGGCCATTGCAGCCTTGACCTGCTGGGCTCAGGCAATCCTTCTGCCTCAGCCTTCTAAGTAGCTGGAACCACAGGTGTACACCATCATGCTTGGCTAATTTTTTGGTTTATTGTAGAGATGAGGTCTCGCCAAATTGCCCAGGCTGATCTCAAACCCGTGGACTCAGGCAATCCTCTCGCCTCCACCTCCCAAGGTACTGGGATTACAGGTGTGAGCCACTGCGTCCCGGCTGGATTGTGAATTCTAATAGGCTAAAAGCTGTCTTATCTCTGATGTTATCTGGCACAGGGATGAACAGATAGAAATAGTAATTATTATCTAAGAGATAAAAGTCTCTAATCCTGGTGGACACATAGACAGTTGGTGTGGAGAGTCTCTACCGGGAGGCAGGGTTAGATCCTCTGGGCTTCCTGTGGGCTTGATGAAATATTCCTTGCTTCAGTCAGTTTCTAATCAGGAAGGAAGAGCCACTATGAGTATAATGGAAGCAGGAACTTATTATTAGGGCAAAGCCTTACACAATTAGGGGAGGAACTAGGGACATAAGGATCCAAAAACAGGTTGTTGAAGGACTGGAGAAGAGGTATGCAGGAGTCCTGGCATGGGTGAGTGAGTCAGCGCTGGCAGGCGCCTGGAAGCCAGGCATGTGCAGTTGCTGAAGTACTAGGGAGGGAGGCTGGTGCAGAAGTGAGGTTCCCTGTGGCTGCCACCTCTGGGCGTACACAGGAAGCATCTGCTAGTGGACCTGGGGCCGCTGTTGGCCAGCAGGGCCAGCAGTAGGAAGGGTGTGCTGGATATGGAATGAGCGCGAACAAGAACAAACTGGCCTCCACTGCACCTGTGTCTTGTCTCTCTTCAGAGTGTGATGGCTTTACTTCTGCCTCCCAAATCTCATGCTGCTTCACTTTTGTCCTACTCAAGCCTGGAACCACACAGGGAAGGGCATTCCAAGAAACGTGGTTTCCAGACTGAGTTTACCATAGAATAGTCCAGCACATCCTTAAGACCGGTTCCCTTTGTTCTGGGTCTGCACTCATGAAGTAACAAAATGATTATTGATTGTCTTCTCAAATACCTCAGTACCAGGAAGGAAGGGCCCTGGAGGGGGAATGCAGATATTTCAGTCTCTGGAAGAGTAGAGCATCCCCTGAAAACGAACACTTTTAAATAGGTGTCTGCAAGTATAAAACTGAACTTCAAATTATGATGAAACCACTAAATGTACTACCTAGTGGAGCTTTCCCTGAGCAGCATTTTAGCTTCTGTCTCTGGCATTTCAAGCTCAGATTGCTCCAATATCAAAGGCAAAATGGGCTCTTTTGAATTTTCCCTCCTCTTCCTGGCCCCGCTCACCTCATGGTACAAGCACTGAAGATCAGAAAAATGAAGCTAAAATGAGCAGAAGGAAGGGGTGGCTACTCTACACCCTGGAAAATTGCAACAGTTCATTGTTTATTTAAGCAAGCACCTATATTGCGTTTATTGCATGTCATGCAGAGATCTAAGTATTTTACAAGGAGAAACTAATTTAATCCTGTTCTAAGAGATTGATTCTACTATTACCAGTCCTCTTTTACATATAAAGTGAGAGACACAGAGAAGTTAATTAAGTTGCCCAAAATCACACAGCAAGGCATTCACAACATGACTTGAACTGTAGCTTTGTGCATAAAACGTTTAAAAAAAGGCCAGGCACAGTGGCTCAAGCCTGTAATCCCAGCACTTTGGGAGGCTGAGGAGAGAGGACTGCCTGAGTCCGTGGGTTTGAGACAAGCATGAACAACATGATGAGCTCTCATCTCTACAGTAAATCAAAAAATTAACTGGGCGTGGTAGCATGCACCTGTAGTTCCAGCTACTTGGAAGGCTGAGGCAGAAGGATTGCCAGAGCCCAGCAGGTTGATGCTGGGGTGGCCATGAGCATGCCACTGCTCTCCAGACTGGGTGATGGAGTGAGACTCTAACTCAAAAAAAGATTTTTTAAATTATTCATTAAATTTGCAGAAATTGATGAGTTCATTTTCATTATCTTTGGAAAAGCTATTAAGAATATGTAATGCTAGCTGTCATTTAAAAAGTGACTTTCTTAGAGACCAGGCAGTCCATTGCAGGTGCAGTCTCAGATCATAATCACTATTGCCCTGTGAGGTAGGTATTATGATTTTCACCTTGCAGATGGAGAAATAGAAGAAGCAATTTGTACAAGAGCATGCAACTCAGCTAGCTAATGGGAGATGCAAGGGCTGTCTTTCCCTCGACTACACCATCGTTCTGTGTCTCTTCTTAGTTTCTGCCTCCACTGATCTTTCTCTTTCTTGGACCTCTGAGCAGCAGGGAGCAGAGGTCCAGGACTTGGTCCAAACATAGAAATAGGACATTAAACACTAAAAAATAGTAAGCACTTCATAAATACTCCAGAATGAATGACTGAACGTCAGACAAATGTTCTAAACATAGAAATACTTTTGTGGGGTTTTGTTCCCCTCTTAACTACATAGCACATTATAAAACCATGAGAATTCTTACACCTTGCACTTTTGTTTTTAATAAAATATAAGTGGATTTCAGCTTCAGTCATTTATCTTATGCTGACTTTCTTAGTCTTTAGGGGACCCAGAGTCCTGACAGCCATACTCTCCATAAGGAAGGCCCAATCTTCAATATCTATATGTTTTTCTGCAAATTTCAGGATGAATATTTTCTGCCATGTGTTTTCCTCTTTCTCTTTTAATAGTGTGTATTTTTGAAAGCGCCCATTAAAAAATTAACTTCCTTTCATAAAGGAATGTTTGCCCTTGAGCCTATTTTACATATTTTATGTAATAATTTCTAGCCATGGATCTTTTAACCTCTAAAATAATATTTCTCCTATTTTCTACTCCTTTTTTCATGTGTAAGCTCCTGCTCCCTTGGCCCCATGCCCCACTCCCCACTTCTGCCGTCTCTGTATCTCCATCTGCCAGTTTTGATTTCTGGCTGACCACCAGTTATATAGTAACCGCCAGTTCAACTGGTAGGATCTTACATACAACATAGAAATACTGTGGAAATTAGTCTGACATCCATGTTCTTCTGGCCCAAATGGCCCTGGGTTTGTTTTATGATAAGAAAAAACCCATTCTGCATTCAGAATGAAAGGAGGAAATCATGTGTATAGCATTCACTAGCATTGTGCTCATTCTGATCAGCTATCATTTGTCTAATGTTCAGTCGTTCATTCTGGAGTATTTATTTATTTATTTAATTTTTAAAAATTTTTTTGAGTTGGAGTCTCACTCTGTCGCCCAGACTGAAGTGCAGTGGCATGCTCCCGGCCACCGCAGCCTCGACCCACTGGGCTCCAGTGATCCTTCCACCTCAGCCTTCCAAGTTACTGGAACTACAGGCGCGTGCTACCACGCCCGGCTAATTTTTTTGATTTATGGTAGAGATGAGGTCTCGCCAAGTTGCCTAGGCGGGTCACAAACCTGTGGTCTCAGGCAATTCACTCACTTCAGCCTCCCAAAGCGTGGGATTACAGGCTGAGCCACCGAGCCCGGCCTGGAGTATTTATTAAGTGCTTACTATTTTCTAGTGTTTAATGTGTTAGATACTAGGATTATACTATAAATGATACTGCCTCTTATGTTTTTGTTTGTTTTATTTTGGTTTTGAGTTGGAGTCTCACTCTGTCACCGAGGTTGGAATGCAGTGGCACGCTCATGGCCTCTGAAGTTTCGACCTGCTGGGCTTAGGCGATTCTTCCACCTCAGCTTCCAAGTAGCTGGAACTACAGGTGCATGCCACTACATCCAGGTAATTTTTTTCATTGTTTTATTGTAGAGACAAGGTCTTGCCAAGTTGCCTAGGCTGGTCTCAAACCCCTGGACTCAGGCAAATCCTCTTGCCTCTGCCTCCCAAAGTGCTGGGATTACAGGTGTGAGCTGTAATCTGTCTGACACTGTCTTTTATGTGCAAAATTTCAACATCTATTCCTGAAATTTTTATTAGTGACTTATCTGACTGGGAAGTCACTGGAAGATCTCTGTTGCTTCACTGTAAAATGAGAGGCTTGTATTAAGTGATCTCATAATTTTAAAGCCTCTAAAATCAAAGGATGCGGGAGATTTGACTTCTTGTCTTAATCTAATCATTAAATTGCTCAGTGCCTTTGAACCCAGTGTTTGGCCTCTAGATCCCAGTCTATAAAACAAATGAAAGTTACTAGAGCAGGAAAGAAAAAGTGAACTCTATTAATAGCTCTTTCTAGGAAAAGAGGTTCTGTGGTCAAGAAGGTCTAGGAAATGCTGAAGTCATAGGTTTCTTTACTATGCCAAATTTGCCTGGGGACTCTCCAAATGGAAGATAGCAGATAATACTTCCCAGACTTATTTGACAATGGACGCTTTCTCCCGGAGCCATCTTTGTAGTACTAATAATGTCTTTCAGAACACATGTAAGAGATGTCTTACTATATGCCCCCTAAGACCTTTTACCTCAGCAATGCCCTCTATCCTTGGGTCACTGTCATGCTGTAAGGATCTGCTAGTTTATGTACCGCTAGAACTGTGTTGTGTGCCCAGCACTGTTTCCTTTTCCTCTTCAAGTTATGCTTTCAATGCTCTTGGTGTTTGGGCTATAATCTCATCAATCCTGGGTACATGGCCTTCAAAAGCACACATCTCATTAGCGCTTTGGACAATAATGTCCAGAACAAGTGCACAGTCTATTTTGCAGAGAAACATTCCACAGAGCAGCACAGAGGGAGCTCTTTGGAGGAAAGGGGTGAGATTAATAAGCATGGAAAACAATAGCATTAATAGAACAGATTTCCCTGAAAACCCAGAAAAATATATTTGACATTTTGGTGACCACACAACATAGTCTTTCCTGTCACAGGACTGCTGTTCCCAACCAAGACTGTTAGGACTCAGAGTAACGGAGCTGAGTGGCTCCATGCAAAAGTCTGTGTTCAACATCTGTCATGCTGAAGATCATTAATGTTCAATTGCTTCCTATTGTCTTCATGTCATTCAACTTCATTTCATTGTCATTGCTTCAGCTGTGGATTAATCAACTATTTATGGGAAGACAGGACTTGGAGTAAGAGCAGTCACAATGGGGTTACAGTTTGAGGCAATGGTGGGGGAATCAAGCCACGGTTAAGACTCCTGATTTATGAGTTTGTTGATAATTGAATTAAACAAACATTTGAGAGTAATGCTGACAGGTCCACATTTACAAAGAAAATATACTTAGTCTTGGCATACTTGGTCTTGAAGAATCCAGAAATGATTCTGGATTGAATCTATTTGAAACTGGCTTCCTTGCCCATTGATTTCTCTTAAGAGCAAGTTATGAACTGAGAGAATAAAATTCATGGTTTCTCTGTATAATCAGTTCATCATTATCAATAGTGTAAATCATACTTTGCTTTTGTTCCTGAAATGTCCAAGTAGTGTAAAATATTTACAGCTTTATGAGGTGGGTGAAAATATTCCATTAGAAATTATTTTTATTTATTTATTTTTTACAGGAGACTGGGCGTTCAAGAATAAATTTTTTAAAAAACCTTACAAATTACTCAGTGTTTTCGCTTTGCACATATATGTGCATTATGTTTAGCTTTATTAGATTCAAATGTCAAATGATTAAGTGATTATCATCTCAGTGTATGCCCCACAAACATGTATGAGCCTGTGTCAGGGGAAATGAAATATAAATACTGAATTAATTTGCCTAAGTATCTGAACGCATGCAATCCCATTGTATAACTAGAATAAGATAAAGTTTTAATATACACATTAATATCTTTTGACATGTCATAACTCTTTTACAGAAAACAGTCAAATGGTTTGCACAGTAAAATTCTAGGTCTGCAATACTATCAGAACGTGCTAATCTGTCCCAATTTACTTAATAGCTGAAATAAAAATACCAGTATCTTGGATCAGCACGATGCAAAATTGTCACACTTCTTGACGAAGCTACATCTTCTTATACTAAACTTCTGACGTATCTCATAATGCCAAACCCGACATCTTCGCACAGACGATTTCCAGCAATTTTTAAAACCTCGGTTAAGTGTTTGATGTGTGTAAGCTGCCCGCTGATACGGGAAGAGATAGACCAAGCTCTCCCCCACCCCCACCTTGTTATTCTTTTGGGGACAGCCAGGCCACTCCAGATGGTGTGTTAGTTAGTGTTAGACATAGCTTTGGAGAAACTTCAACAGACTAAGGCTGTAATGTCAGGATTTTGCTGTGCGTCGCCCCCTCCCCCCCGCAGTTCCCAGGGTAGGAAGGTGCTGAGATGGAAGCCGAGGGACGCCCGCCCACCTGCCACCACCTGTTCCCTCCTTCGGCCCTCTGCTATAAATTCTCCTCCCTCAAAGATCCATCTAGCACTCTCCGACAGCTCCTGCGCTAAAAGCGCTCCTTCCCTATCCGAGCTTCGGGAACGATTTCTTCTTTTTTGAGGAGTCTCGGACTTTCCCAGAGGACTTCAAAGGCCTTCCCCGAACCAGCCACACCATACTCCGCGGCACGAAGCCTCCCTTCTCTTTGCCCACTCCACGTTGAGAAAATGACTCTCCCTGGCGCATCTTCATCTCCCCTAAACCTGGGCCAGTGAAGAGGCATCAGCCTGGCTCTCCAGTAGGACAGAAGGCCGAGCCCCGCACTCCCCCAAGTGTAACCTGTCTGACTGCACGTGAGTTGCTCTGTTTATGACTGATTCGCCAGGAGGAGCCACGTCGGGAAGCGGCTCGACCGACGAGCCCACGCGCAGGGGCTGAGCGGACGGCCGAGCGGGGCGCCCGGCTCCCGCAGGCCCGGCGATGAAGTCCTGCAAGCCCGGCGGCCCGCCGGCGGGAGCGCGCGCCGCGGGCCCGTGCGCGGGCGGTGCCGAGTGCGCGGGCCCGTGCGCCGGGGCGGGCCGGCTGGAGAGCGCGGCGCGCAGGCGCCTGGCGGCCAACGCGCGCGAGCGCCGCCGCATGCAGGGGCTCAACACCGCCTTCGACCGCTTGCGCAGAGTGGTGCCCCAGTGGGGCCAGGATAAAAAGCTGTCCAAGTACGAGACCCTGCAGATGGCGCTGAGCTACATCATGGCTCTGACCCGCATCCTGGCCGAGGCCGAGCGCTTCGGCTCGGAGCGGGACTGGGTCAGTCTCCACTGCGAGCACTTCGGCCGCGACCCCTACCTCCCGTTCGCGGGCGCGAAGCTGCCGGGCGAGAGCGAGCCCTACGGCCAGAGACTCTTCGGCTTCCAGCCCGAGCCCTTCCCCATGGCCAGTTAGGGCGCGCGGACCCCCCCCTCCCCCGGGTGAGGTGCCGGGCGATCGGGCTCCCGAGCCGCAGCCCTGTCCCGCGCTGCCGCCGCGGCTGTCGGCGGCCCTAGGCTTCTAAGGACGCATCTTCGAATAAAAGTAGTCAACTCGCGGGGTACCTTGATGTGCATCATCAGACCTATGGACGCAGTCATTTTGTTACTGCCTCCCCCGCCGAACCCCCCCGTAATTTGTAGATTTCATGAATGCATCTTGTAAATGCTCTGCTGTGAAAATAATGCCCCCCCCCCCCTTTCAGGGATACTTTGAGGGAAAAGAATCTTAAGAAAAATAGAATTAGGCTATTCTGCGGTCCCGGTCCTCAGAGCTATAATCTCTTTCCTAAACTTTGCAAGTTTGTCCCGTTCGGGTGAAGTTAAACAGTATCCATTACTTGTGTATGCTCACAACAGAGCTACCTTCCTGTTGTGTAAATGCGTTTATGCTTAATGCGTTGTGTGTGCATGCATGAAGTAGAATCAGACTTTTTTTTTTTGTTCGGTAGAGTACACGGGCATGAGTGCTGTGTATTTTTTTACTGTGTATACATTATTAAAATATAGATTTTGTAAAATATAAATAAAACGTGAGTTTGTCTTTTATGCCAAGTACCCTGCTAGTTTCCTGATGGCACTAACAGGCCTATTTGGGGGTGGTGATATAGGTGCTTTCCTGAGTAAACACGTGGGGTGTTTAAAACGAATCCCAATGATTGGCAAATGTGCTGTTTTGTAATATTACCTCAAAAAGCTGATGAGAGTACAAGTGACTAATTTGAAAGTTTTCTGTCACTTGGAAATAGATACAATTTTGTGTGATTTTTAAAAGGATTAAATGGAGATATTTGACTTTTAAGTAACTAAATAGTACCTCAATATTATCCTTAAGCAAATTACTACTTATTCCTTACAAGCACCTACATATATGTATTTATTCTATATAGGAATTTTCATATATATATACACACACACATATAATTTTAGAAATATCTGAAATATATATTAGAATATATAAATTACAGGGACATTTAAAAAGTGTTGCTCTTGAAAGTGATTTCCTTTTAATCAGTATGAGTTGAACAAACAGTTCACTACCACCAAGGCTAATCAAAATAGGAGCAAAATAGTACACGTGGCATTGGTTTGAATTCCTTTCATTATTTGCTTAACCATTGTATGAATAAACCAAGCCCTTAATGTATAAAGGGACTTAGTGGTCAACAACACTGCATGCATTTGGGACAGTGTGTTACCCTTAATTAGGAAAAGCAGTACCCTAAGTTATCTATGCATTTGCAACTTGTCTCAAGTCAACAAAAGCAACAATGGCATCCCCCAAACCCTTTTGTTATGGATTACAAAGCCCTAACCACAGACACAATCTCCTATTTGCAATTTGTCTAGCGTCTTCCTTAACATTTTTATCTTCTTAGTTATCCCTATCAAAATCTATCCGGTTTGTAATGAGGGAAAGTTTCTTCCCAGCCCATACATACACGTACACGTTCACAAAAATCACAAGTGTGTCTTCAGCAGTCCCTGGGAGACTGAAGCTTCATTTCCCTTTCTATCTGGTCTCTGTTAGTGAGAAATGGAGGAAGGCTCGGACTTTGCCTCTTACTGCGAATTTGATAGTTAAACGTTTAGCCTCTTGACTCCAACAGCTCTTGGACGATGCTATGTAGTCTAGCAGACAAACAACACAACTCTAGAAGTAGTGACACCGGGACCCCTTTCTGGTCACATTCTACTCTGCGGTATGCACTTGTGTCAATGGCAAGATTCAAAATACTTGCCTTATTGTTTGGCCGCAATAATCTATTAGACCTCCTAAAAAGCTTCATTAATAACCTCAATAAGTTTTAGAGTTGGAGAATGAACAAAATCAGTACTAAAGAAAATGTTGCATTTATCAGAGAAGGTCTCAAAAATATACGTGTTAAGATCATTTTTCAGGTAGAGTGTCACATCCCCCTCTCTGGTCTGCAAATACCTTGTGAAAGAGAACCATACTTTTCATTACATTTCTATGGCCTTCTAGTACAGGACCTTGCAAAGAAAAAACAACAAATACTGGGGTGTCAAAAAAGTGTATGTACATTTTAAGAGACGTAGATATCTATGTAGTACTAAATCTTTGAAAAAGAATCAAAAGAATGATTTTGTGACATGTAAAAATTAGGTGAAGTTCAAATTTCAGCATCTATAAATAAAGTTTTATTGACACACACACACCATTATGCCTTTAGCTGTTATTTCTGTGTTTGGAGATTTCTGGAAGCAACTTAGATTTTACCACATTCCTAAACTTCCTACCCCACTCAATGTGCTTTTTTTTTTTTTTTCTGGAAGACATTGGAGGGAAAAGTAAATGGGTCTCAGTGACCAAACCCAATCTTTGATAAAACTCCTCAAATTGTATGTTTGGAAATATATAGTTTATGAAGTGGGAGCTCAGATGAAGTATAAAATCTTTTTGAAGTCCAGACTCATATATATATTAGAGTTTACATTACCAAGCAACCTAAAAGTTGCTACAGTATTTTATATTGTTCATCTTTGAAAACTCATTTTCTTTCTAGTTTGACAAGGATTTGTTACAATTCAAAAACATTTTTGTAACGAATTTCCCTTTTCTCAACACATATTACCAAGTACCTACTCATACCCTGGCTTACATAACACCATCCTTGTTCTTGGCTAGGTAGTCAAGGAGAACACACAGGTACTAATCAATGAACAGTCTTAAACTGAGTAGAGCTGAATCCTCCAATAGTGTACTACCTGTGGTATGTTCCATAAACAAAGTGGGGACATTAAACAATAAAGACCTCCCTGGCAGGGCTTCAGTTTGACTAGTTATCATATGTGGGCTCTCCCTAGGTACAAGCTAGGGATTGAGGTCCTAAACCCTAAGGTCAGAGTCTTGAAGAACCACATACAAGTGAACAGGGCTATCGATATGGGAAAGGCCACCTAAGCCAGTGGTTCTCAACCCTGACTGCTCATTAGAATCATACCTATGGGGTCTGAAAAAACACCCATGCCTGGGCCTTCACTCCAAGAATTGATTCAACTGCTCTGGGATGGGACCTCAGCATAGATATTATTAAAATTCTCCCCAGGTGACTTGATGGGGCTACCAAGGTTGAGAACCATTTAATTAAGCAAAATGACACCATTAACCTCATTATCAAAAACTGGTTATATTGACTTTCTATTCTTCATATTTGCAGATTTTAAAGAAAGGCTGAACTATCTGTCCAAACATCTAATATAGCCAGTTTTTTAGTTATGAATTGAACCTTATACTAATGAAGATCTAAAATTTCTGCTAGATATGGGCCAGATGGGTATATTGAGGTTGTTGTTAGTAGGGCTGCAGAAATCAACTAAAGCTCCATTCACTTACATTTTGCCATGCTGCAATAAAAGCAAAGTGCTGTTTTTAGACTGAATTTGGCTAGCGTCTGCTTTCTGCCTAGGCATCACTGAAGATATCTTTTTGATACAAATAAGTGAAAGAAACTTCAAGGGACATGTAAGACCATACGCATGTGACCTGTCATCTCATTCCCATTTCCCACTCCAACCATAAATATACTAGTGGGTACAACCTTTGACAAGTATTTTATTTAATTAACTTAGGACTTTTGGATTTCTATTTCAGACTGGCGGTGTATCCCCAAAATACCTGAGCTGAGAGACAACCACAGTCTCACAGTGTTGCCTAACAATGGGTGATTTTGTCATTGTGCAAATAGCATAGAATGAACTTCCAGAAACCTAGATGGTAGAGCCCTCTACACCTAGACTATGTGGTATACCCTATTGTTCCTAGGATACAAACCTACACAGCTTGTGACTGTCCCGAATTCTGTAGGTAATTGTAACACAATGGGGGGTATTGTTTACCTAAACATAGAAAAGATACAGTATTTCCAGCTACTTGAAAGGCTGAGGTACCTTGGCCAGGCACGGTGGCTCAAATCTGTAATCCCAGCACTTTGGGAGGCTGAGGTGAGAGGATTGCCTGAGTTCGTGGGTTCGAGACCAGCCTGGGTAACATGGTAAGACCTCGTCTCTGCAATAAAATAAAAAATATTAGCCGGGTGTGGTAGCATGCACCTGTAGTTCTGGCTTCTTGGAAAGCTGAGGTGGAAGGATTGCTGGAACCCAGCAGGTCGATGCTGGGATGGCCATGACCATGCCACTGCACTCCAGTCTGGGTAACAGAGTGAGACTACAATTCAAAAAATAAAAAAAATAAAATAAAATAAAAAAGGTACAGTAATAATAAAATATAAAAGATTAAAAAATTGTATGTTTGTATAGAGTACTAACCATGAATGGAGCTTGCAGAACTGGAAGTTATGGAGTGAGTCAGTGGGTGAGTGGTGAGTAAATGTGAAGGCCTAGGACTCTACTGTAGACTTTAGAAGAGCTGTACACTTAGGCTACAGTACATTTATTACAAAATGTCTTTTCTTTGATAATAGATTAACCTTATCTTATTGGTAATTTTTTTTTTTTTTTTTTTTGAGTTGGAGTCTCACTCTGTTGCCCAGACTGGAGTGCAGGGGCCGCTCCCGGCCACCGCAGCCTCAACCTGCTGGGCTCCGGCGATCCTTCCGCCTCAGCCTTCCAAGTAGCTGGAACTACAGGCGCGCGCTACCACACCCGGCTAATTTTTTGATTTATTGTAGAGATGAGGTCTCGCTTGC
>CAUYQG010075268.1:0-47925 GCA_963574415.1 Tarsius wallacei | reverse complement strand
TAAGAGGGGATGAATTATGTGGAACCTGTGTGAAACCTTATATATTAAGTGTGATGAATTATGTGAAATGTAATGAAACTATAACCTCATATATTAAGTATGCTGAAACTGTGTGCTGTGACCTCTCCCCTAAAACTTAGTTATTCTTGGAAACCCTGGAAAGAATGCCCTACTTGGAAGCCCCAAGTGGCTATGTTAGATATGTTAACCAGCTTTTTCTGCTTCTGTAACCCCCGCTGACAGTGTATAAGTGTTATGCAATAAGCCTCTTTCAAATTCTGGCGGGCTTTTCTCTGTTTGACTTGTGGTGGGCAAGCCCCTCTTCTAACGGGCTTTGTGTTGTTCGAATTTGAATTATAACGGCCTTGTGGATTAGGCGGGCTTTTGCCTATTTAAGAAAGGCCCCTGTTGCAGTGTGGAGCCCTCGCCTAGAGACCTGCGAGTTTGGTGGGTGGCCCTGGGCAGTCGAACCTGGCTAATAAACCTCTCTCTTGATAAACTGTGAGCCAGTGCCGTGAATCAAATGCTCGGACCCCACATCAGGGGACAACTCTGATTGTCAACAGTCTTTATGATAAATAAGATCTTTGTCAATTATTTTATAATACTGGTGTACTCCACAGAATACATCTTCAATTATATTTTTCTGAAGAAACATGTTAGTTTTTAATAACCAAACTGCATAGCAACTATTTATAACTCAATACATATTTCAGCGGATAGTTATATAAAATTTATTTATACTGAGTTTTCAAAAAATATATTTTAAACTACACGATTTGAAGAAAAGGCTTCATGTTGCTTCCAACCAAAATGGGCATAGCATTAGAAGCATGTCAGTAAGTCTGCAAAGCTTTAGAGTGTTCACAAAGATGTATGTACATCTATGATGTTGCTGGTCTAAAACAGGCCACTAGTACTTACAAAAATCAACTATTTTAGCCACTATAGTAACCACATTTAGCTATGGTCTAAATGTGTCCCCTAAAATTCATATATTGGAAACTTAGTTTCCCAGGAAACAATGCTAAGACGTAGGGACTAATGGGGGATGTTTTAGCCATGAGGGAAGAGCCCTCATAGACAGATTAATGTCATTATAGAAAGAACTTTAGGGTTGGGTTTTTGCTTTTCAGCTCTTCTGTCTTGTGTGGACAAAGATATCCTCTTTTGCCTTTTACCATTTGCCATGTGAGGACATGGGATAAAAACCCTCACCAGATACTGGTGCCTTGATTATAAACTTCCTAGACTATAGAGAATTGTGAAAAATAAATTTCTGTTCTATATATATTTCCTAATCTGTGGTGCTCTCTTACAGAAGCACAAAATAAATTAAGACAACAACCATATTAAGTGTGAGGTGGCCAATACTTGACCAATACTTACAAGTATTTGTTTAAATTTTAAAACAAAAATGGAAAAAAGGATCAGGAAATTATCACCATAACTTTCCTAACGTTTTTGGGAAGGGCCAAAGGGCACTTTGGGTCCTGTTTGCCTGTGTTAATCAAGGCTGAGAGGTCCACATTAGGACAGTCAAGTCTTGGGGTACCAGCTTGTGTGGGGGATCAGAGAAGTTGGTGTGCTCCCCCAAGCAGCTTAAAGAGTCTCTTTTGGGTGCAGCTTAGTTTTTCTGGGTTTGAGTATTTCCCTTGTATAATTTTCTTTTATAACAGTTGCAAGAGCATACCTCTGAGGTCACTGTGACAAGCCCTGGGGTACAAGGGGTACTCTTGAAATTCCAGAGGGAAGTTTTATGGTAGACTCGAGAAGTGAAGAGATAAGATGGTTTTAAAAGGGCCAGTGTCAGGTTCCCAGAGAAATAATATTTTCATTTTAGACAATAAACTGATGGCCAAGATCCCCCACCAGGGCTTTTCTGCAAGAGATTGTGAGAAGCCTAAGAATGGCTAGGCTGGGGTTTAACTAGTCCCATTCCCATGGGCTGCCCTGCTCCTCCCTGAGGCAAGAAGAGGAGGCATGGGGAGAAGCAAGGGGTGGAGGGAAAAGCTGTGAAGGGGCGGGGTAATAAAGTGTAAACTGCTGTGATGAAGAAAGTGGGCATACCCATGGCAATCCCGCATAGGTTGTGAAAGGCTCCTGCCACTTGCTGGTCTTCAGAAGTCCAAATTTGCCACAAGTCCTGCTACTGGCCTCTCATGGAGATATGATGTCACAATTACAGGGTGAGTGTGGCTGCACTGGGTCCCACTGGCAGGAGAGGCTTAGGGACATCATGCTTTCTCCGTATGGCAGGACCACCCTTGTTAGGAAAATGGCAGAGCCAGCGACCAGGCGCCCCGCTGGGTATGCTGGGAGTTGTAGTCTCTCAATCCTCTCAAACCATTGTTCTCAGGACTGCAGCATGCACTGACCCCAGGGTCCATGTGCAGCCCTGGAGAACGGGACAGGGCGAGTGTGCCTCGCTTGGCATGCTGGAAGTAGTAGTTTCTTAACTTCTCCCAGCCTTTACCTAAAAAAGCTACAGGACTACAACTCCCAGCATGCACCGGGCACAGAGCGAGGCATAGCCCTGGAGGAGAGAAAGTGCCTGGCTATGCATACCTGTAAGGCGTGGTATCTCTGTACGCCCCTCTTCCTCTCCTCTTTTTTTTCCCTCTCTCCTTTCTCCCCTCTTACCTCTGTTCCCTATGGCTTTCTCCCCACCCTAATTTCGACAGGATCTCCTTCTGTCACCATGGCTGTGAGGCAGGTTGGATGATCCTAGTTCACAGAAACTTTGTGCGCCTGGGCTCAAGCAGTCCTCTTGCCTGAGTAACTGGGTCTTCTTGTGAGAGCCACCACTGCATCTGGTGGTGTGCGTTTGTTTCTTAATCACTTCCCGGTTGTAGCTTCTAGAGCTGCAAGGCTACAACTCTCAGAATGTGTCTGCCTAGTCCTGCAAAAAGGCTCTGGGTGGTGGGTTCTTCACAGCAGCAAGGGACCGCTGGTCGCTTACTCCTTGCCTGTGCCTCTTTGGGGTTAAGCCTGGAGCGAGACTTGAGGGCAGAAGGTGGGGGCTGTGGTGAGCTGCAATTGTGTCACTGCACTCCAGCTTGGGTAATATATTGAGTGAGACTCTGACTAAGCAAAATAGTAGAGAGGCTTAATTATGAATAATTTATATGAATCAATAGTACATGGGTGAAATAAAAATGATGATAATTTTGAACACTGGTAAGTGAATGTTAATAATGTGAAGTTTGTTATTTTTTTCCTGATATATGAAATATATTTCTCCTGTGCCATTAAGAGGAACACACTTTCCAAATATGTTATTAAAGCCAACAATTTTTCTCCTTTTATTTCTCATTTTTTCACTCCTTCTGGATCACAGGCCTAAGCCCCAAGGCCTGATCGCCTATCATGAGGCTTTTGTTCTTGTAGTGATACTCTTCACTGTAGGAGAGTTTTTGTCTCCAGACATGTTTGAGTCACTCAATTTCTGAATACCTTCAGATATAAGGGTTTATTCTACATTCGCAGGCTGATGAGGGCCCTCTCCATCTATTCCACCTGCCACCTGAGTTTCCTCCAAGCCATCACTATTAGCCCTGGCATCTCAGTGTTGCTGAGATTCAAATATAAACTTAGAAATGCCTTTACATATTTTTAATTTTGGGGTTCCCCACTTTGTCTTTCAGTAGTTTCATTGTCATCTACTTTGTACCTATTCTAATGTGACCCATAGCAATCTACTCAATTTCAGTAAACAGTGCTCACTTTCCCTCATGAACTCCATCACTAATGGACTGGTTTTTACTCTGGCTGTTTCCTTGAACCTTTTTTGGGGGCAGGAATTATGTCTCAGCTACATACATGGTAACATTTTTATTTAGGAATTGGAAGTGATTCCTGTCTTTGAGAATCAGCCTCTCCCCATGAACCTTCCCAGAGAAAAGGAATGCAGACTGTCCTGTTGCTGGTAGGCTTCTTTGTGGTCATGTACTGGGTGGACTTCATTATCTTATCCTCTTCAACTCTGCCATGGACAAATTATTTTGAATATTCAGATGTTTGTGCTCAATGTTTATGCCATTGTTTGTCCTTTGGTACAAATCAGTTCTGATAAATGAATAATCAATTTTCTATAAAATATGCAACAGAAGTTTCATCACCTTTTATCAAGTAAGTGGTAAAATTTTTCTTCTAAGTATATATTCTATCATTAATTAAGTTATTCAGAAACCATATAATTTGCTATCTAATTTATATAAAATATTGGAATTATACTTTATAATATCAAAATAGATGAACACATATCTGAAAGGACTGACCAGGAGCAGGAAGACATTTTTTATCTTGTTCCTAAACCCTAACACAATGATGAGAAATCAGAAGCTATGTCCTGGAGAAATGCATACTCTAGGTAAAGATTAACTTTGCTGACTTTATCTTCAGAAACACAGACCCCTCAGGCATGACTGGTACTGGTCAATTGTAATTTATCTTTTTAGAAACCCAAACTTCTCAAGCATGACGAGTATTGGCCCATTGTATAACTTCCTGAGGATGGTGAGATCTGTGACTCCGTGCATGGTGACCAGGACCCCCTCATAGTCTCCAAAACATTCACAGGTGGTCAACAAGGAAGTCACAGCAGTCACAACTACCTGATTGCAACATCTCCAGGGGAAAGGATTTAAGTCCTGGCTTGGGGACTATGGGGCCACACTCATCTAGAGTGTTGGCCCTCTTCCTGTCTGTGGGAAGTGATCTCTTTCTTAATTCTTTTCTTCTTTCATCTCTGTGTGTGTTGCAAATTTTTGCATTACTCGGATCTCTGGTTACCAGTGTGTACCTCCCACTCGGGCTTCAGCGGTGCTGCACCCCTCCACATCTCTCTATCCACTCTCACCCTCCATACCCTAACAGTATCAAAATATACAAACTTGAATTTGCTGCTGCCCCAAACAGCATAGTTCTTTAGTTCAATGTCCAACATGATTTCATATTTTCTTTTTTTTTAAATTTTTTTTTATTATGGTATTGTGGGGTACAGTTAGGGGTTAGGTATACAAGAATGCTTCGTTCAGGCACCCTTATTGATAAGAGGTGTCTCCCCATCTCCAGACAGATATTTACCACCATTAATCCCATCCCCGCCCCCCCATAGTTTCCCACCCCTGTCAGTCATTTTCTTGTGGTAGTACGTTGGATGATCACTATATGAGTGAGAACATGTGATACTTAGTTTTTTGTTTCTGTGAGAGGTCAGTCAGTATTATGGACTCTAGTTCCATCCAGGTTGCTGCGAAATTCATGATTTCGTTCTTTTTTATGGCTGCATAGTATTCCATTGTGTATATATACCACATTTTTAAAATCCAGTCCTCTTTTAATGGACAGCATGGTTGCTTCCAGGTTCTTGCTATTGTGAACAATGCTGCTATAAACATATGTGTGCAGGTATCTTTTTTATAGAGTGATTTGTGTTCTTGATAATTGCCATTCTGACTGGAGTTAGATGGTATCTCAGTGTGGTTTTGATTTGCATCTCCCTAATGATAAGTGAGGTTGAACACTTCTTCATGTGTCTGTTGGCTGCTCGGATGTCTTCCTTTGAGAAGTGTCTGTTCATATCCTTTGCCCATTTTATAATGGGGTTGTTTGTTTTTTTCTTTTCTGCTCATTTGAGTTCCCTGTAGATCCAGGATGTTAAGCCCTTGTCCGATTATGATAAAATATATACATTCTCACCATTATTATATTATTTTCAAAGGTGTTTTAGGCCAGTGGTCGTCAAAGTGTGGTTCTCATCACAGCAGCAGCAGTGCAGCATTGCCTGCAAATGTGTTTATAAAAAGGCACATCTGCTGAATCAGAAATTCTGGAAGTGTAGCCCAGCAAGTTATGCTTTAACCCATCTTCCAGGGGATCCTGACACAAATCCAGGTATAAGGACCACTGATACAGGCTATTCTCTGCTTGCTCTCTGCTTATTTCCTATTTGTTCATTTGTTCACCTTCATGTTAATGATAAACCTATCAGCCAGAAGAGGCTAGGTTCGATATGGTATCCAATAACTCCCAAGTTTCAGTGGTTTTAAGATAACAACAGGCTAATGTCTTGTTCATGCCTCATGCTCACTGTGGCCTGGCAGGGGACTCCGCTAATCATTAGGTACTAAGGGACACAAAATGATGGAGCAGTCACCATTTCAGGCATTGTTGCGTGTCTCGTCAGAGCTCAGTAACTCTCTAGAATGGAAGGAGATCATGAGATTCATGAATATGAAGCATCCCTATCCATGTGAGCAGAGCTCTGAGAGCTGATACCGTGCCTGTCTTTCTACTTGGAGTACAGCTCAAAGCCACCTTATGTTCAACATATATGATTATCTACGGAATCCCAGTATACCATTATGCTTCCAAGTCTTGTTTATCACAGATTCATCAGTGTGGCATCATGACTTTCAAAAAGGAGTGTTATGACAGATTTACTGCTTTTGGTCCTGAAAATCACATTTAACCACAGTTTCAATTTGCAGCATGTACATTTATAGACAGGCTACTGCAGAAAAATGAGTTACTAGTGGACTTTAGATCATCCCTGCCAATACAGATAAAATGGCCAAGACCTGGCCATCCACTGAATTTTAAGCAGCCTCAGATCCACTTGGCATCAGCTTCTAATATGACATAAAACTCTCTACCCTGAGTAAAAAGGCATGGTAAGTGTTATATATAACATTTTGAACCTTATCTGCTAATTCCCTTTTGTGGTTAAGTAATCCAAATACACACAACAAGCATAGACACACATATTCACAAATACATGAAATATTTCAGTAGAGTAGTTTATTCATCAGTTGTCAAGGACAGTTCTACTATCATCTTCTGGGTCTTCTGTTTTGATAATACATTAAACAAAATGTTATTTCAGAGACTGGGTTGAGATAGGGGAAATAATTATGAGACAGGTAATGCACTTAAAGGCAAAATATAAGTTTAAGAGAAGGGTCGCACCTGAAGGAAAAATGCCTATAAGCTTAGTGAGGGAAAAACTAGAGAAATAGAAGGGAAAACAAGAAGTATAATTCCTGTTTGACTCTGTATCTTGGATATCTCTGAATCTTGTATCTTTTGCACTTTATTTCCAAAAGTTTGGAATGCAATAGGAAATTTCATAAGAAATAGAAATGTAGAGATAACCTCAATATTATGCCACTGTATCCAAAAACTTGAAATAAACAGAAAGGATGAACAACACATTTTTTTTTCAATATTATATGACAGAAGAGTTCACCAAGGATTCACTGGGGGTGTACGTAGTTCGTTTCGTTTAAAATTGACTAAAAGTCTCAGACTTAGTAAATTACCTATTAAATTGCAGGTTTTGTCTAACGGAAGTGAAAGTAATTTCCATCAGAACAGTTCACCCCAACAATTTATGGCATGTTGGGTATTAAAAAGTTTCCTACTAACCTTGACAATCTTATTCTAACACTTTGTCAAATCAACTATAAAAGACTTGCTTCTCACATGCATTTTTAACCAGCCATAACATCTGGCTTCCTCATTAATTAATTAATTAGTTAAGTAAAATATTTTCATATACCTATTATACACTTTCCTTAGTGGAGTTATAATTTACCTGTTTGAACAACACACCATAACAATACATTTGAATCAAAACCAAATGAAATTCTTAATGCTTGAGAGTAGTTCCTGTTCTTTGGAAGGCTAATAAAGCAGAAGACTTTAAAATAAAATTGGCTAAAATAAATAAATAAAATAAAATAAAATAAAATAAAATAAAATTGGCTTCATATGGTGGCTCACACTCATACTTTCAGCACTTTGAGAGGCCAAGGTGAGAGGATTGCATGAGTCCAAGAGTTTGAGACCAGCCTGGGCTACATAGTGAGACCTTGTCTCTCCAAAAAAAATTCAGAACATTAGCCAAGCACGATGGCATGCATCTAGAGTCCCAGCTACTTGGGAGACTGAGGCAGGAGGATCACCTGAGCCCAAGAGATTGAGGCTGCAGTGAGCCATGATCTGTGCCATTGCACAGATCCGTGCTTGAATGGCAGAGTGAGACCCCAAATCAAAATAAATAAAATAAGATAAAATAAAACAAAACAAAGCAAAATAAAGTCATCTGTTACTCAAACTCAGAAGGAAAAAAAAGTTCAATCTGGTTGGCAAGAGACACATCAATAGAGATGAAGGGTGTTTAAACATGGCCTAGGGAAAGACAGGCACAAACATGTTTCTTGCCTTCTAACCCAGATATGACTGTTTTTCTCTAAGGTTACAAAAATTAACTGACCTAGGAGAATGACCCTAATTCAGATAGAAGCAAAAAAAACTCCAAAGAACATGGAAGATAGGGATAATGGGATAGAGCTAATGTAATATTGCCCATATTCTCTAGAAAACTAGACCCACTGAGGGCAAAGCCTTTAATGAAATATGACCAGAGGGCACTGAATTAATTACTTTCCATGGCCCAAGTTAAGAATTGTGCTAAAATGGCTACCTTGTGTATTGCCCAATGAAGGTGCAAGAGTGAAGTTTTTGTCTTGCAGTCTCTTCTGTAGAGACTGATGCTTTGACCAGAGATGTCTGGAAGTCAGTCTTTTAAAAACCAAGCGGTAGGTCCTGACTTCATGAGAAGAATTATGACAGGATGACTAAATATGTGAACACTGCAGTCACACTGCCTGCGTTCAGATCTTAGCTTCCTCCCTTCACTAGACCTCTGTTACTTCAGCAAGACACTTAAGTGCCTTTTGACTTTCCAGACCATGGGGTTGTTATCTAAAACACAGAAAGCAGTGATAACTGAACATCATTAATATTATTATTATTATCTTCCACACTAGAATCATAGGGTCAAAGTTAATGCCTGACTGAATGCATCTTAGATCATGGTGGTGAGAAGGGATCTATAGTCTTTTGAAAAAGCAGTAAGAATTGGAGAATACTGACCTGCAAGCACTTTCTCATCGGTTCTTCCCCTTTGCTGAGCAAAGTGATTATCTGATCTTTTTTATTGTGAAACAATCATTAGGACTGGGGTGGTGCTACAGCATGAGCAAGGTGGTAGTATGCAAGTATGAGCAGGGAATAAAAGAATGCTGCTGAGATTCCCAAAGCCCTGCAACTATGGAGAATCTGAGTGTAGGACTATTAATAAAATATTCATGGTGTGGGCAGAGCCTTGCCCCAATCACTGCTGAATTACTGATGTGCCAATGGTCAAGCTACTGTGAAACTCCCATGGTTGTCAAGTGGGATATACTAGCAAGTGTGGTGAATCTGGAAAACTGATATTGTCTTAATTTTTTTTAATTGACACATTGTGATTGTACATATTTAAGTCCATGGTGCAGTAGACTGACAACAGTTAACGGTGAGGTATTGTATATTAAAAAGCAACTTGAAGAAAGGCTTTTGAATGTTCTCATCACAAAGAAATGATAAATGCACGAGGTAATGGTCACACTAAATACCCTGATTTGATCATTATACAAATATATTTATTGAAGCATCAAAATGTACCCCATAAACCTGTATAATTATGACTTGTCAACTGATATTATCTTTTAAGTAAGAAGAATACAAATGTTGGTGCATCTGAGGCAGCCCTAGTTTATACTAATATTCAGATTTCCTACCTGGCTTACCATTAATTCAGATAAAAGTGGCCAAGTTTGAATGGTAAGTTATATTTCTATATCCTGGTATCTTCAACAATGAAATCACCAATCAATCCATTACCCTTATGCTGGAGTATAACAGTATCTACAATATAATGTCAAAAATTGCTCCCTGGATAAAGATGGACTCAGTTAGAAAAGAACAACTGTGGTCTCTCCAGAGAACTCCTAAAAGCTCCTTCAGGGTGACTTTTAAGAAAAACAGAGAAGGAAAATGTTCTCAGGGATCAGAACCTGGTTTGATAAGAGCTTTATTTGGAGTAACTTGTTCAATTGCTAAGGAAATAAGGCAAAGTGATGCTTATAACATTCTCTAGTTTCATCATATATTTTTGCCGTCCCTAAGTGCTGTACCTTGCAGCATCCTATGGGGAACATACACTGCAAGAACTGGGAACTCTTCTTAAGAATTCAGTAGGAGCTCAATAGCTAGATTTAACTTCAAAGCTTCTTTTGTCTTTCAGTTAACGTACTTTGGAGCTATTGTTAGTGCTTGGAAGTTTTCTTCAGTGGGGCTCAGTGGCTCAGCCTGTCATCCCAGAACTTTGGAGGGCTGAGGTGAGTGGATTGCCTGAGTCCATGGGTTCGAGACCAGCCCGGGCAACTTGGAGAGACCTCGTCTCTACAATAAATCAAAAAGTAGCTGGGTGTGGTAGCACGCCCCTGTAGTTCCAGCTACTTGGAAGGCCAAGGCGGAAGGATCACCAGAGCCCAGCAGGTCAATACTGGGGTGGCCGTGAGTGTGCCACTGCACTCCAGCCTGGGGAACACAGTGAGACTCCAACTCAAAAAAAAAAGTATTATTAATCTTCAAAGCTAAAATTGTACCTTTCCATTAAAAACTATGAATAAATAAAAGGTAAAGGGAGAACATTTACTACAAGTAAGTAGAGGAAGTAGGGGGATAAGAAGAGCAGATTCTAAGTTCCTAAGATCTCAGCTCTGATTTATTTTAATGAGGATTCTATACCTACAATAAAATTATCTTTCTACCCTTCCCTTGACATAACATATTGAAATTCTGCTCTAAAAAGTAAGAACCTTGATTAGATCTGGTGTTATCTGCTATTTATGTTGAAAAGTTACCCTATTCAATAGAATTGTCTGCCTTGAAAAGTGACATAGTACATGGAAACAATTCACTATAGATGCTTATCGGGGGCATAATTTCATTTACACTAATGAGATTAATTTTTTAAAAAGTATGTGTAGCTTAAACACAGTCATGTTTGTAAGTCTGTAGTGTGAAGAAGAGTCCCGTTCAAGATAGCCAACTAGAAGCAGCTGGTGGAAGTTTCTCTCATGGAGGGGAATTAAAATAGCAAGGAAATACTAACACCTCAAGCGTAAGTTCAAGTATTTCCAGTTAATTGATCCCCTGGAAGAGAACATGCTGAAATTCACCAGAGAAGTGACAGGAACCACAGTAAGCAGAAAAGCAAAGGCAGACAGCCTGCCCAGCGGAGTCTGGCATGGAACTGGGAGAGGCTTCCTAACGTGGAGAAGGGGTGAGTGAGTGAGAGACCCCTGGGATTCACACTTTTGCCACAGACCTTCATAATCCTAGCCATGGAAGAGCACTGCTCAGCTTTCCAGGTCTCCAGACCAATGCAGGGAGCAACCTAGAGACTGGGCAGAGTCACCAAGCAAGACGACCCGGAGTCTAACAGGCTTTTGACCCTGAGCAGTGCCCCACCCAGCAGGGAGGCCTGGCACTTTTGTGCACCTGCAGGACAGATGCCATCGCTGTGGCGGGAAGAAGTGGGCAGACGATACACTGGATGGTCCACCCCCACCTTCCCGCAGCTCCCCAATACACACATTCCACACCTGTCTAAGTGCTACAGCCGTGGCTCAACTCCCAGAGGTCAGCCGACTCCTTAGAAGCGGCCAATAGACTTTCTGCAGCCTCTGCCATCCCTGCCTCTGTCCCTGCCACCATGGAGTCAGGGAGGAAACAGGGAAGTGGGGCACTTTTGCAAACCTCCAAGACAGACCCCACAGCTTCGATGCAGAGGAGTGGGCAGTCTGCTTGGGCAGCAGGTCCATCTCTGTCTAAACACTGCCACCACTGTTCCACTCCTAGAGGTCTCAAAGATATTCCGACTGCTTCCACTCTCAGACAGCCTTCCCTCCTCAATATGTCCCACCAAAGGGTATAATTCTGCTTTGTAAAAAGCCTCGCTCTATAAATAAACTGTGGTACATCCAGACAACGGAATATTATTCAGCACTGATACTCAATGAGCTATCAAGCCATGAAAAGACATGGAGAAAACCTAAATGCACATTGCTAAGTAAAATAAGGCAATCTGAAAGGCTGCATACTGTGTGATATCAACTACATATCTTTCTGGAAAAGGCAAAAATGCAGAGTCAGTAAAAAGATAAGTGATTACCAGGAGTTGAGGAGAGGAAGGGTTGAATAGACAGAGCTCAGAGGATTTATAAGGCAGTGAAATTATTCTGTATTACATTATTTTAACAGTGGATACATGTGATTATGTTTGTCAAGACCTGTCGTGTAGCACTAAGAGTGAATGTTAATGCAAACTATGGACTTTGGGTAATAATGATGTATCAGTCATTAATGTAGTAATCTTAATCAGTAATTAATGTAGTAATCTTAATCAGTATAGGCTCATTGATTCTAACAAACGGACCACTCTGGTGTTGGATGTTGATATATGGGAGGCTATGTGTGGAAGAGTTGGGGATAGAGGGATATTTAAGAGCTCTCTGTATTTTCTCCTCAATTTTGCTAAACCTAAAACTATCCTCAAAAATAAAGACTATTAAAAAAATATTTAAAGCAAGTGAAGATAGAAACACAACATACCAAAACCTCTGAAATGTAACAAAATATGCACTAGGAGGAAAGTTTACAGCATTCAATACCCACATCAAAAAGATGGAACATCTAAAATTAACAATTTAATGTCACATGCCAAAGAACTATAAAATCAAGAAAACCAAATCCAAATCTAGCAGTAGCGAAGAAATAACAAAGATCAGAGAAGAGCTAGATTAAATGAAAAGTTGGTCTTTGAAAGGATAAACAAAATCAAGAGACTACTGGCTAGACTAACCAAGAAAAAAGAGAGACAGCTCTGAGTATAAACAGAAAAGATAAAAGTGACATGACAACTGATACCACAAATATATACACACTGAGTATACATGGAATAAAGATGGGAACAGCAGACACTGGGAACTCCTAAAGGGAGAAGGCAGGGTGGAGGACAAGGATTTGAAAACTACCTGTTGAGTACCATGCTCACTATGTGGGTGACAGATTCGACAGAAGTCCAAACCTCAACATCACACAATATGTGACAAGCCTTTCCAAGTATCTCCAAATCTTAAAAAAAAGTACACAGCAGTATAGGACCACGCAGTCACCACTTCACTTCATAGTGTACCCTTGCACCAGTGAGCTGAACAAAAGGGGCTGGGAGGAGTGGGTGGAATCACAGAGCCACCTACTATGTGGACGTTCTTTGAATGTTACTTTTTTTGGTCTCCCTATAAGTGTCTCTTATTTTAATGCCTGAACTTACAGGGCTGTGTCTCTCAACTTGGAGTGACTTTGCTCTCCTCAGCTTCCACCCCAGAGGACATGTACAATATCTGGGAACATTTGTAATTGTCATAAATGTTATGTGGGATTTACATGCAACTACTGAGTAGAGGACGAGGGTGCTGCTGGCCAACCTGCCATGTACAGGAAAACACTCCACAACAAAGAATTCAGCCCCAAATATCAATACTATCACTGGTGAGAATTCTTAATATAGGGTAGTTTAATGTGATCAAACAGCTAAGATTTAGTGAGGTTATTACATAAACTGACTAACAGTGAGATGAATGCTGGTAGCTCTGGTCTAGACAGATATTAAATCAATGGTAATTCACCCTTGGGTCCACAGGGATATCTGGAGACTCCTATAGCAAATAAACTGAAGGAAGCTAGGAACTCCCAGAGATAACTGCCTTAATTATTAGAGATGAGTTATTAGATTTGACAATGAAAGTAACTCCTACGCAAATATTTTTCAAACCGTAGATTGTCGTCCATTGCCTATAACCTGCTAATGATACCAATTTGATGGAGCACTTGTCACACTTTAAAATATCAAACAGAAGAGAGTAGAAAATACTAAAATGTATGTCATTACTATGAGAATGATTTTATTAGACTTTAAAAATATGTGTGTATAATTACTGATCATGAAAATTATGAATTGCAGCTAAAAATGTTCAGAAAAACAAAAGCAAACTATCACGATTTACTAGTTTACTCAGAAGCGTTCCCAGTTTATGAATCCAACATGTGTCCTCAGTCAAGGGCCTGTTCTTCACAGCCTGCAAGTAAAAAATAAAATTTGGTGTCATCTACAAATTTGTGTAATAATACTTACACATTAGAACCCCCAAAGACCTATCAAAATGGAAGCTACCTTCCTAAATGAGAGTGATACATATTTCTGATGGTACTGGGTACTGCAACATTTGATTATTTTTATTCATCTGTATTGTACAAAAGTCCCATTGTGAATTTATTTCACCTCTCTACTCAGAACATGCACATTTACATAAGAAATCTCACTATCACTTAAAAAAATATTTTTGATGGAAGGCTGAAGGTTTTAGTGGGTCCAAGAATTTAAAATAAAAAGCATGAATAAGGAAGTAAATGTTTGAAAGTAAAGAAATAGCATATAAAGAGGAAACTACAATAAAAAAAAATACACTCTGTAGGTTTATGGGCTACATTCAGAAAAAGTTCAAGTTTATGAAGGAGTCAACTCCAAAAGAGACCCTCTAAAGAAATTTTTAAAACAGGAACATTCCAGCCTGGTGTGGTAGCTCAAGCCTGTAATTCCAGCACTTTGGGAGGCCAAGGTGAGGGGATTGCCTGAGCCCATGGGTTCGAGAACAACCTGAGCAACTTGGCGAGACCTCATCTCTACAATAAATCAAAAAATTAGCCAGGTGTGGTAGCGCATGCCTGTAGTTCTGGCTACTTGGAAGGCTGAGGTGGAAGGATCGTCTGAGCCCAGCAGGTTGACGCTGGGGTGGCCGTGAACATGCCACCACACTCCAGCCTGGGCAACGGAGTGAGACTCAACTAAAAAAAAACCAAAAAGAACAAAAAGCAGCATTTCTTGCTAATGTATTTAGATTTCTAAAAACATTACCTTGAAAATGGGTCCTAATTTAATTTATGAATTACTAATTATTAACTAAAATTATCCATTGCAACATTAATAATTCTATCATATAAATAACTAAAGCATAAATAGACATTCAGAATTGCTAAAATGAAAACCGAAAACCAAAAGCCCACAAAGCCTTGTAATTCGTCCCAGCCACAGCAAACTACAATAGATCACCGTGGAGCTCAGTAGCTTTAAATGAATTTCCTGGAATCCAAATACTTATGGTAAACAGCAGATCATAAGTATGTGGTAATATATAAATCACAAATTATTTATGGGCTATTATATGAAATAAATAGTTTGCAATATTTGTAAACTATTTGCAATGCACACTAACCTTTTGAAATGATTTATCATGTAGCAGAATACTTAACATTATGACAGGTAACAAATAAATCCCTTATAAAATATTTACAATGTATCAGTTGCACTATTATTAATTAGCATGCTTATTATTTGAAGTAATTGGTAGGTGATTTACAAGTTAATTGTCAGCGTAGGAGATGAGGCTTTATGGCTGGATACAAACATACCCTAACAACATTAGGGGATCTACTTTTTTCTTCCTCAGTTTTCCTTTTGAAGACTAAGTGCAACTGTATAAATTTGGGCAACAGATGGATCACTAATTTGTGAGAATTAGTCAGCTGGTGACAATTTTGTAGATAAATTAATTTTAGAAGTAATAAGATTTACCGTAAAAGTAGCAAATGGTCAAATCACAGTAGATTACAACATCACAAGTTAATTCCTAGCTTCTGCTATAAGTTCAGTACAGCTCTGCCGAGGTTCTGTTTCCTTTGAATGACAGGTTGGACTTTACCCTGGACTATCTTTGCAGAAATATTGTATAAAGAGCTGCCTTGGAAAATAGAGATATCTCTCCCTGAAGCAAAGAGCAAGCTTGTTTACTGTCCAGTAAAATAAAGATAATTTCTCATTTCTGGGACAGGGTCATTCAGGTTTGTTCCAGTCCATTAGTAAAGATTAGAATTTCCCAACTCAGGGTTCCCACATGTGTCCTCTCCAGTCTGAGTTCCTTCATGTCACTCTTCAACTTGCGGAGCAAGATGAACCATCATGAAACATGAAGCTCATGCTATTTACCTGTTCTGTGATTACTATTTTTTTGTCTGACCCAGGTGCCTCCTGTCTTTTGCCATACAGCAGTGGGGGACTACATTGTTAGCTTGCAGATAGAGTAGATCTTAGATCCTTTACAGTTCTCAATGGTTCCATATTGTTTTACTCTAAGAATCAAGCTGGTAGAATAGCTGATCTCTGTAACATTATCAGAGAATTTCATGACTAATGAAATTACTCTCAGATTTTCTGTCTAGTAGGGAGAAGAGTCATTTCTTTTTATATTTTATTGACTAAAGCAGGATTGCTCAACCTTGGCATTGTTGGTATTCTGGGCTCGATTGTTATAAGGGTTGTCCTGTACACTATAGAAGGTAGTAGTAGCATCCTTGGTCTCTCTACCCATTAAGAGTAAGTAACAACCCTTCTCTCTAGTTGTGACAACTCAAAATGTCTCCAGGTATTGAGAAATGTCTCTTTCTTAGCAAAATTGTCTCTGAGAACTAAAGGTCAAAAGTAAGTCCCATGACTACACTCAATTTCTACAGCATGAAGATATATAATATTCCCCTTGGGAGGGCATTGGATGGATAGGCATCAATTATAGATTTCCAGTAATCCAGTTGATGACAAGGGATCACTTATACTGTTAACTGTATAAGTTAGTCGAGGACATTTGGTCCTGTCTAGCTTTGGCTAACAACAAATATGTAAAAGCTTTTGCTCATTGGAAAAGATATACTCCTTGCCTTGATGGTCTTCACCTATAGCACTGTACATACTGCTTATTTTCTCATTGGTGAAATCAAGTTACAAAGATTCTGCACCATTCTCATGTTTATTATTTGGAGTTAAAGAGCACAAAAATTAACTCACACACTTTTTGGTTCACCTTGACTTCCCTTATAAGACTGTAACAGAAAATGTGTTATTTCAAAGGAATGGAACAATTTGAGGAATTAGATACACTATCCCACCTTGAAAGATGAAAATATAGAGTAAAAAGGTAGGACTTAGGGAGAAAAGTTTCTGAAAATTTAGTATACATATAATGTACAAGCTGATTAGAAGGTAAAAGGAGGTAAATTTACCATGAAGTTAAATGGACTATAAGCTTCAGTTTCCATATTTTGATGGTTACCTTTTCAGGAAACCCTGTAACACTGTACCTGCATGATTATTGATTGCGGTAAGATTTACAAAAGTAATTAAGATCGCTATATTGCTCCATTATGACTGCCCCTTCATTACTCGGCCTCTTATTCTTGTGGCATTTGAGTGGTCATTGGCAATTTGGATGACACAGAGTCCTAATAAATGGGTCATTGAATTGAAATCAGGGTTTATATGTGAATTTGGGGGTAAAAAAAACATATCTCTATATTTAATTACTTTGAATTTTCTTAATTTGATTTATTGGGGGGCAATAAATCAGAGTAAATCAGCAATACCTGTGATTATTTTGTCTAATAGATAATACATATATTTTAAATCATTACAGAGTTATAATACCTATCTCACTTATTGTTTATCACTACTGTGAAATCATATGGATTAGATTTTGTTGCTTAATGTAATAATAACATGTGTAGGGGGATTTTAAAAAGCAAAATAAAAAAAGAAATTATCTTTTGGATGGTGAGCCCCTTGTAGCTCCCTTGACATTTTTTCCTCCAGATCAAACGGTCAACCAAAGTTTTTATTGGAAGTTTTAAGACAGTTGCATTATGATTTGTGGAAGAAACGTTCAGAGTTGCGACAAATAGGTAAGTGGTTCTTCTACCAGACAACGCACCTGCCCACATTACGCTGAGTGTTCAATGGTTTTTGACCCAAAATGACATGCCCCCCAATGCCCCACCCACCCTATTCACCCTATCCTGCCCTTAGCAACATTTTTTTTGTTTGTTTCTGTGGATGAAAAATTTCTCAAAGGGACACATTTTGTCAATGTGGAAGAGGTGAAACAATAAAACTGGAGAAGCACTAAAAGACATCAAAATTGACAAATTCAAAAACTCTTTTGAGCAGTGGAAAAAGTGTCTCGATAGGTGTATTGCATCAGATGGAAAGAACTTTGAAAGTGACTAAGTTTAAACATGTAAGAACAAATAAACATTTTCTTATCAATACATTCCTGGTTTTTTGGGTCCCCCTCTCATATATTAATATTTGTTTATTGTGTTAATATCTGTATTTCCATATAATTACATTATTTTATTATATTCTTTTATAAATATGTTATTCTGAGAAGATCTCAGACTTTAGATTGCCAAGGAGGTTCATGGCACTGAAAAAGTTAAAGATTCTTAGACAAAGAGAAAATCATGTAGGGAATGTATCTAAGTTTAGGCTTAAAGGGATGTGTTTACGTGTTTCACAGTCACTTCTGTATATAAGTAAGTTATGTCTCCCTGTCCCAGAGAAGAAATGGTTTTCAGGAATAATCCTACCACTCACTTTGCCTACTTATTCACAGTTGAAGGTGTGGAGCCAGTGGTCAAATCACAAAGTGATTTGTCTTTCAACACCTAACATTAGAAATATGTGGATCGTAGAGAAGAAGAAATCAACCATGAAACTTGAGGCCAGATGCTAATCTGTGCAACACCTTTTTAATCATCAGATTTATAAAACTGTTTGCAGAGGGTTCAGGAATCATGGAATCTAACTAAAATAAAAGCTTTCTTCTATCAGAATATACATACTTTAAAATGCATATCTACAAACACATTTTCTTTATTTTGTAGGAAAATTGGCCAAAATAAAATCGGTCATAATCATTATATCTGTAGAGCACAATTCTATAGCAGTTACCCAAAGAGTGGTTATGTCTGAGTGTGGAGATAGCGTGTGTTTGTACCCAAGTGGCGTTAGATTACAGTTCTCATCATCTTGACCTGATCAATGCTGGGACTCCACCTATGCAGTAAAACAGCCAAACAAACAAACAAACAACAAAACTCAAGTATTCCTGTAACAAATCCCTATATGCATTCATCAACAAGTTAATACAGTCAACATATATAGTGTAAGAGTAACCTGATTACACAATTATGTAGTTCAATACAACAGAGTGTCGGTGTTAAAAATGCACTTTGATTTCTTTCTGTGCATACTAAAGACTAATTTTAGTTATCTCCATAGTTATTAATCATACCAAAATTCATATACAATGAGAATGAATAATATTAGTGAAAGTTGGATGTGTGAACTGAAAGAAAGAAGACTGGCGAACTTATGACACAGAAAAACAATGGTACATTTTGTATTCATTGAAAAGAATAGTGTAGTTTCATATGAACCAATAGGGATTATGTATAGTCATACAACTAAGTAAATATATATAAGACAAAAATATAGTATAAAAATATGCTACAATTTATTTGGCAAAAAATGCATATGCACAAATATGTTTAAATCCATAGAGCATCTCATGTATGATACACAGTTATGAGGCAGTAGTGTCACCTTGGAGAACACTAAATGAGTACCTGGGAGGCAAGAAAGAGAGACAGATTTATTTTTTCACATGTATTATTGGGTATTTTTTACATTTTGCAACATTCCAAACAATACATATAGAAGTAACTTTTAATTAAAATATAATTTCAAAGAAAGGATCAAAACACAAAATGCAGCTATATGGTAATTATGAGACAAACCATCAAAAAATAACCATAAAGAGATTATCCCAACCATATCAGGCAACCCATATTACCAAATCAATATTAACGGGCAAGTTAGTAATCCAGGTGAAAAAATTAGATAAAGAGGATTATATTATTTTCATTAAAATTTTACTCTACAGTGAAAATCTTTTGTCATAAGCATTTATATCATTAGACACATAGCATCCAAATGCCAGGAGCTATAACCCAAATCTCAATTTTAGAGGAAAGCTTTGAGTTAGTTCTGTTAGATCGGGCAAGTTAAAAAGATAAAAACTGAATATGAAAAAAAAAGAGGCATAGAATATTATAATTAAAAACAATGCTGCTTTAATAGTTCCATTTTAAATGCTGTCCAGTATAAAGAAGATATATTGTTTTTAAAAGTCTGAGAATGCTTTTAAAAAGTGAGGTAATAAAGCATATCTTATTGAATCACATTATCTGACTTCCACTAGATGATTCCAGAAATTAATAATAAAGTAAACTGAAATAATCAAACTACTTGGAACCTAAAAGCACTATCCTTAATAACTTCTGGTCAAAGAGAAATCAAAACTGCAATTATAGGCTTTATAGAAAAAAATGAAGATGACAAGACTATATATCAAAGCATTCAGGATGCAACTAAAGGTAAAATCAGATGAAAAATAGAAGCAACAAATACTTTCATTATGAAACAAAAAAGAATTTAAAAAAGTCAGAATTTCATTAAATAAGCGAGAAGACCAACACAAACTGTATTCCTAAAAACTGTAACTAAAAATAGAGAGGAAAAGAGATTTAAAATAAGAGGAATAATAAAAATTGGATGAATAAATTGGGAAATATAAAAATTTAAGAGTTGATGAAGAAATCCTGGCATTGGCTATTTAAAAAGATTAACGTAATGATCAACCTTTTGACAAGGCTATTCAGAAAACACCAATTCAAAGGATGAGTAATTAGAAATGTTATATAACCACTGAAAACTGCAACTTGAGATGACATGTGAAAATTGGATTTTTTTTTTTTTAAGATGGGAAAAACTTGAGCATTTCTAAATTTGAGGCTAAGAGGCCAGTAGATAGAAATTTATTGAAGAAACACAAGAGGGGAAATCAATAGGGCAAGGTCTTCAAGAAAGCTGGAGCACAGGTTGAGAAATAAGCTATAAAAAGGAAGAATGTTCTATTATAACAGGAGGAAAAAAGGTGGGTGGGTGCAGACTCCAGTAAATTGGTATGTGATGTGATGGGAAGTTAAGGGAGTTCAGAGTATTATAGAACTTCTCTTGTCTTTGTGAAGGAGGCTACAGGTCAGCTGCTGCAGTAAGAGGGGAAGTGGCAGGATCTGAGGTTTGAAAATAGAGGTGGAGGTTATAAATAGCTGTTGTGAAGAGTTTGGATGGAGAGCTCTCTAGGGAAACAGCACCTGGTTCCTGGGAAGTGACAAGAAAAGCAATAGGCTGCACCCTGTGTGTGTTAGAGTCAGACTCCCCACTGAGTCATTGTCTGTGCTGCCCATTACCCCTGGTCAGGTTCTCTTGGGGGTCAGGAACTCTGCAAAGGCAGAGGTCAAGTCAGGCTTGCTGAGTTTCTCCAATGCCTGCTGCCTAGAAAATCTATCTAATCGCCATCCAGGATGACTGAAAAACACCTCTTCCAACTAGATTTGATTTGGGACAAATGATTAGGGGACCTTAGCAGGAGACTTACTTGAAAGACTGGGTGGAATGAGAGTAGGTAACTTGTCAAATACCTAGAAATTTACATAACAATAGATGTGCAAGCCATGTTTGAAAACATCCACATCTCTTGCAAGGCAGGAGACTTGAATAAAAGAAGCATTGGAGGTTACAAAGTGAGAGGTAATACTATGTTGTTGTTGATTCTCTCTGAACTGTTATCAATTTAATATTATTGTATTTAATTTCAATGGGACTTTTATATTTTTGGAAACCACATAAAAATGTTTTAAAATGTGTGAAATTAGGAATGAGAAAATGAAAAAGAAGCTTGATAAGGAGAAAATTACACATTCAGTAGTTAAAAATACAACTAAGCTATAATAATAGCCTACACAGTTGCCAGAATAAAAAAAAGTTTACATAAAACAAAAAAAATCCCAGAAGTAGACACAACAACATATTATAAGTGTGTAGAAGTGTGTATGTATGTGTCTATATAATTTAGTATTCTATAAAGTTGGCTTTTTCAAATTACAGAAGTGTGTGTGTATATATATACATATATAAACATATATATATATCTCTCATATAACTACTTATATTGGGAAGCTGATAATATTTTGTAGCTAATACTGGCTACAACAACAAAATAAAATTAGAGTTTTTATTTCCAGCATGCAGCAACATAAAACCAAAGTGAAAACATTTAAATGTAAAATTTTAAATAATTTAACAATCATAAAAATATGCAAATTAAATGTGCAAGAATATTAAAGAGATGATGGAAAATGCTAAAGGCATAAGCCATACAGATAATATTTTAGTAAATAAAATATAAAACTTTGTGAAAGCAATATCTCAATATTAAAAGTCAAGTGATCTTTTAAAACTATTTTCCACATAAACAATTACAAATGTGTAATGTCTTTCATATACAAAGAGTTCTAAAAAGATAAATTGGTGATGCTATTTATGTAACATTATTGAAATGAAAAAATTAAAGAGATTGAGAAGAGACTAGTGGTGGTTAGTGGTCAGGGTTGGTGAAGAGAGACGGGTGAGTGTGACTGTAAAGTTTTGCATCTTGATTGTTAGTGTATCATGCTAAATGGTATAGAACTGTACACATGCCATACCAATGCCAATTTCCTGGCTTTGATATTGTGTTATAACTAAGTAAAATGCAAATATTGTGGAATACGAGGTGAAGGTCATATGGGAACTCTCTGCGCTATTTCTACAACTTCCCATAGATCTATAATTATCTCAAAATAATAAAATTTTAAAAGTAAGTTACATAGAAAAGCATGAGAAAAATGGTCAAGATTTTATAAACAACTATTTCATACACACTTTCACACACAGATACACAAGAAATAAAAATGCTAAATAATTATGTCTTATTCATCAGTTATCAAATCATTCTTATAAAAACGGTAAAGACAATCTTGTGGGCTTTTAAAAATTTGTTAAATAGACACACACACACAAAAATATTCCTGGCTGTGAGAAAGTAGAAATTTTTATACTGTCTTGCTCGTTTAAATTCTGAGAAATTAAACATCAGGTATACATTGTTTATAATTGCATATCCTTCATCCTAACAATTCCTTTTTTGTTGTTTATCATCTGAAGATAACAAAGTCATTTGTGTAATCTCAAAGTTACACATTAAAGTATAATTTAAATAAGGTAAACATTTCAAAAAGCCCAAATATGCAATGACAGAGAACTGGGGAAATGAATATTAAACATCTATTAGAGTTATACATTCTAAGTGCCAATGGTCCATATGTTTTGTTTAAAAATAAGTTATTGCCAGAGATATGGGCAAAAGAACATTTGTTTGTGTATCTAAAAACATAGATACAAAATTACTTTGTAATAGAATTATTAATAATTGTTTTTTTTTTCATTATATCAATTCCCATCTTGTTCCGAGAATTTCTCATTTTAATTAGAAAAATAAGTAATTTATTTTAGTTTAAATTGTGCTTAAAATTTAAAGAAAGAGAATATGTCCAAATCAGGTTGGTTATATAAACCTCTACCTTTAAAATGCATTTATGGCTGTCTGTTTCACAAGCTAAAATAACTTGACTTACTTCGTGTACATCAACATAGTATGTTATTAGCAATCTGATACTGACTAATGCATTAATGTGACATTGAATACTATCATTTATTTTAAGATTTCTTGGCGTTTTACTTATGTAATTTAGCTAGGCTGTTGTGTCTTTTTAGGAAGAAAGCCAATCCTTTCCTTTTCCTATTCTTGTCTGAAACAACATCGTCAATCTAGTTAACAGTGAATAAGAATATTAGAGACATGTGTGACAATTGATGTGGAAAAATTAGGTTCCTGCTGGCAATTAGCCATCAAGAGCAGATTGACTGATTGCCAAAGTTGAAACACATGCAAACTGTCAGCTATCATAATAGGGCAAATATCCCAGAACCTTGGTGCAGCATCAGGTAGAAATTCAGTTTTCACTGCTGGGAACTTGCCCTCGATGCTACACATTCATAATCTTCTCCCATCAAGCCAGGTCTACACATTCGGATACGTCCATCATTCCAGCAGCCAAATATATGTCCTGTCAAATACATTCAATGGCTCTCATGATAAGTTAGACGAGAAGTGACATGCTACACATGATTGAGTAGAAGGGCATATCATATACAATTTCTGCTGTCATACTTTGTCATTTTATTTCTACATCCAGGTGAGAAATTTAACCTTGACATTTCCTATGTTCAGATATTATGACTAAATAATAGAAAAGGCAAATGTAAAAACTATTTTAGTAAGTTGCGTATAAAACACAAGTATGATGATAAAGTAGGTAAGTCAAATAATGAAATTAATTTACTCTCTTTTCCAAAACATGCATGAAGTTTGTTGATTTTGGAAACAAGTGTACCAAGAATCAATTATAAGAAAATCAAAATGGATAGCAGATGAAATTCAACTTCAAAGAGCACTGTGCCAATATGTTTATAGGTATTATCTCCTTCACTGTGAGAATGTGTTTCTGTTTACACAAATGAAATATCTAGAAATCAACATTGTCATGTTACTCAAAAAGCTTTTGTTTACACAAATGAAATAGCTAGAAACCAACCTTGTCATTGTATTCAAAGAGCAGAGAAAACAACCTGATTTGTCTGTGGCAGATAATACATTCTTGGGTATGGGGAGCAGGTGTGCAAATATTTTTCCTATGAAGCTTCTCTGCAATTGTTTTATAATCTTTTATGGAGAGAGACAGAGGAAGAGAGAGAGAGAGAGAGAGAGAGAGAGAGAGAGAAGGAAGATAATGTCCCCTTTTCTTACACAATTCAGTTATTATCCTGGTAGCTGTTACTTACAAAATTCCATGTTGAATATCACCTTTAAGATCATATCTTTTACTCAAACCTACATGTTTGTGACTCATCCAACATACTGTTCTCACAGGTCCTTGACCTGTCTCTCAGAAACTCTTATGCTCTTCTCACTGAAGCACCCACAACTGTAATTTTTGTCATTTGCAGTTTTCTCTTTATTTCTAAAACCTTTTAACATAAATTTAGCTACATTTTACCACATTTCTTACTTCCTCACTCCCACCAGTCCTGTGCTTTGAAACTTATAAAGAACACCTTTTTAAAAAAATTTTTTGGTCCTTTTCTTTTTTTAATTTTATTGTTTTTATAAACTTGGATTGCCCTAATTGTACACTTAATTTCTCACAATTCTTCATAATAATACTTGTCATTACATTTTCTTTACGTTGACTCACTTTTCTTCCTTAGATACATCTCTTGAAAGAGAAACTCGTGAAGAGGGAGAAAACATGTATAAGGATAGAAAAGATTATGGTGCTTGACACAAAAGCTGTATCCATCTTTAAGAATAGAAAAGATTATGGTGCTTGATACAAAAGCTGTACCCATCTTTAGAGAGCACAACTTGAAAATGGTTAGTAGAACTGAAGCAGAGGTCTAGATTCCAAAAAAGTGCATAAGAAAAAAAGAAAACAGTCAGACTTAGAAGACAAAATCCCCAGCCTTCATTTATTTATTCATTTAACAAGCAGACAGAATCTAGACACTTGGATATATTGGTGGACCAACTAAAAGCTCTCTCCTCATATACTTTACATTCTAGTGCAGACAGACAGAAAATAGGAGATTTAGTAAGTAGCCAAGAAATACAGTATATTAAAGGGCTACAAATTTTAAGCATAAAAAGAAAAAAAAATGTACAGCAGAATAGTTATGGAGCAACCTATAAAATCATTTTGAGTTGCTTGGACAACAGGACAGTTTAGACTCCCTACTGTATCTGAATCCAACTTCTAATGGAATCTTCCTCTCTTAGGTGTGTAGACAAATTTCTAAGAGTCCCAAAGTTTCCAGGTGCTGGAAAGAATCTTCCTTAGACCATTTTTTTTTTTTTTTTTGTAGAGCAGGCGTCTAGATATATCTACCTAACATCCCAGTAATATGTGTTGACCTGACTGACTCAGCTGTTTTCATGATGATCCCAAAAGAGGAAGAGAAACATAGGTGTGAGGATCTGCTCTGGATTACAAACCCATACTCCATATCCCACAGAATGTCCTGGCCTTGGCATGTTTCTTTCTGGGTTGGTTTGTGGAATTCTTGTTTTCTTGTCTTCCTGTTGACCCCAGGCTTGTAAAATTTCTGAACAAAATGTACTTGTTAACTCATGCAATGTGATAGTGTACAATTCATTCCAAACCCTAATGCTTACAATTTGGAAGCTACAAAATAATCGTTCTTGCCTAACAAATAAGAGTTACTCATATTTTTCATTTGAATCACATTAATTATTTAATTCACTTGAAAACATAGTTCTTATGAACTTTTCCCATCGTTTTTTTCCCACAGATCAAATCAGTGTTTGGCTCTTTGTCTCACTGACCAGATTTGTAATAGGGAGTTGACATGAATATCCTTGCATTTAAATTTTTATTTCTGACATATTTACTGCTCATTACATGTACTCGCTGTACCCAGACAGAATTTTCCTTCTACATACTACTTCATCTTCATATATACTATACAAATTTAGTTTATTAACAGTCATAATAATAACATGCATGGCTAAGGCAGATGCTTTTATTTCTATCTAGCCTACAATACTGCTATCTTGTAAACTAAGCATTAATTTTATTATATGCAGCCTCTTCCTTCTATAACCTAACTCCCAGCTTCCCTTTGGCCATGTACTGCCCAGTGTTTCTAAAATGTGGTACTCCTACTGGTTTATGGAGAGATAAGGGAAAGCAGGATTAAGGTCCTAGATGTGTAGAAATAATATTCTGAACTTCTCATTACAAAACATCTGAGCAAAATAACAAAAACAAAGCAAAACATAACGACATAACAGAAAGAAGCTACTGTTTTGGAGATGACACAACCCTATTATCTATGAGACTGATGGAAGATGGTCAGGAAGATATACCTCCTACCATGTTTCATGAGGATTCAGAACATGTAATTCTTGTGAGTACCATTTCAATATAAATTCATCACTATATTTGTTTTCAGATAAGGTCTTACTCTGTCACCCAGGCTGAAGTGCAGTGGTGTGATCCCGGCTCATGGCAACCTCAGCCTCTCTTCCACCTTAGCCTCCCCAGTGGTTGAGACTACAGGCACATGCCACCATGCTTGGATAATAAGAAAAAAAAATTGTAGAGATAAGGTCTCACTGTGTTGCCCAGACTGGTCTCGAACTCCTGGGCTTGAGCGATTCTCCTGCCTTGGCCTCCCAAAGTGCCTGGGTTACAGGCATGAGTCACTGCACGTGGCCCCAAATTCATCACTTTTATAATCACTGCCATGTTCTTCAAAGAAGTTAAAATTGGGATGCTTGCTGTTTTCAGTTCTTGATGTTGTAGCTGTTCCTTCCACTTCCATTGGTAATTTAATAGTCTGTAGGAGATACATGGACTGTAGGAGTTCAAATTAGATGTCATTTTAGACTAAAATGTTCATTTCAAGTTCTGGCCATTTTATAGCATAAGCCAACTTAATTCTAACCTCCTAAGAATAATTAGAAGCAACCAAAAATTGGATGAATAAAAAATTGTTAATTAGAATCTCATTAATTAATCAAGTAATTTATGCAAATGTATACACTACTTATAGGCGTAGAGATAACTTGTTCTCATTAATAGTCTTGATTTACTTAATATTTTTCCAAATTTTTGTTAATCTCTTTTCATAAGGCTTTTATAAATGAGAAACAACCCAGAGTCTTTTCAACAGAAGCAGGACTTTAAATGAAGAAAACGGATTATATCTGTTTCACCCGTAAGAACACCAAAACAGTAGTCTTTCAAGACAAACTAGTTAAAAGACAATCCTCATTTTTTTTTTTTTTTTTGAGTTGGAGTCCCACTCGATCACCCAGACTGGAGTGCAGTGGCCGCTCCCGGCCACCGCAGCCTCGACCTGCTGGGCTCCGGCGATCCTTCCGCCTCCGCCTTCCGAGTAGCTGGAATTACAGGCGCGTGCTACCATGCCCGGCTAATTTTTTGATTTATTGTAGAGATGAGGTCTTGCTTGCCCAGGCGGGTCTCGAACCCGCGGGCTCAGGAATCCACTCACCTCAGCCTCCCAAAGGCGCGGGATTACAGGCTGAGCCACCGAGCCCGGCTGACAATCCTCATTTTTAGTGTTAATTACAAATGTTTAGTATAGTCATAAAGAGCAAATGCCATTTAATTAACAAAAATTTTTAAATAATAAAATTATAATGAACTTTCTTACCTACACTAAGAAATGCAAAATTGGAAAAGGAGGGATAACGTTTTATGACATAAGCATTTTAGCCTAAACATAATAAATTACTCTTTCTTAAGCTTTCCTAATAAATAAATCATGACCTCATAAATGTTGACTGGAATAAAATTACTGGAAACTTACTTATGAAATAAATGTATTTGGCTTGTTTTTCTTGTTTAAATGTAAGATATTTTAATACTGTCTACTTCTTCGCTATGATTTATTTATTCAAACAGAAGATCTCATCAAGTTTTCAAGAAATTTTATCATAAAATCAGGTCACAAAGAATATTGAGAAATCAAAGAATTTTTTTAACACTGGAGGAGCTTTCAATCATTGTATGGTCGATTTTTTTCTTCTGGTTTCAAAGTAAACGTGGGATCCCCAAAAAGGCAGTAGAGGAATTAGCTGGTCTTTGCAAAATGTAATAGCAACATTGGTGTTATTTTCTATTTAGAAGAGAGTAAGACCCTCCTTTAATAACCTAGCACTTCCTCTTTTAAGTCATCGTTTTATTTTTGATCTTTTAAAAGTTTTATTTATTTATTTTGAGTTGGAGTCTCACTCTGTCGCCCAGTTTGGAGTGCAATGGCACACTCATGGTCACTCCAGCGTCGACCTGCTGGGCTCCAGCGATCGTTCTGCCTCAGCCTTCCAAGTAACTGGAACTACAGGTGTGCCCCACCACACCCAGCCAATTTTTTGATTTTATTGTAAAGATGAGGGCTTGCCAAGTTGCCTGGGCTGGTCTCGAACACACGGGCTCAGGCAATACACTCGACTAGGCCTCCCAAAGTGCTGGGATTACAGGCTGAGCCACTGAGCCCAACCTAAAGTTTTATTTCTAAGTTTACCTCTTATAAATAGGAGATTTGGACTTTTTGTTTTTGATTCAATGTGTTTGTTTAACACATAATTATAGCAATCCATTAGCTAAAGTAAAAAACGTTATTGTCTGGACTCAAGAACAGATCAAAGATGTTCTTGCCACTTTTATTCCATATGGTACTGGAAGTCCTAAATAGCACAATAAAACAAGAAATGAAAATAAAAATAATCCAGATTGGGAAGAAAGAATTATAACCATCTTTATTCACAGATGATAAGATTGCTACAACAGAAATTCTAAAGAATCAACAACAAAAAAGCTCTTCTAGAATTAATAAGTACAGCAAAGTTTAAAGATACAAGGTTAATGTACAAAAATTAATTGCTTTTCACATGCCGGCAATGAACAATTGGAATTTGAAATACCACTTATATTAGCACAGACACAAATGATATATTGAGGTACAAATTTAGCAAAATATATACAGTATCTATATGTGAAAACTATAAGACACTGATGAAAGAAATCAAAGAAAATCCAAAGAAGGAGACAATTTGTTAAGATGTCAATTCTATTCAACTTGATTCAAAAATCTCATGTAATTCCATCAAAATCCCAAAATTTATAGATACCAACAAATTGAAAAGGGAACACTTCTGCACTGTTGGAGGGAGTGCATACTAGTTCAACCTCTATGGCAAACAGTGTGGCAATTTTTTAAAAGAACTAGAAATTGACCTTGCATATGATCCAGCAATCCCTCTTCTGAGAATATAACAAGAGGAACTCAAATCATTCTACAAAAACGATACTTACACATTCATGTTTATTGCAGCACTATTCACAATAGCAAAAACATGGAACCAACCCTGTTGCCCATCAAAAGTGGACTGGATAAAGAAAATGTGGTACACATACACAATGGAGTATTACATAGCCATTAAAGAAGGACAAAATTATGGATTTCACAGCAAATTGGAAGGTCCTAGAGTCCATATCATATTCAGTGATCTATCACAGGAACAAAGAACTGAGTACCACATGTTCTCACTCATAAGTGGGTCCAGAACATTTATCACATTACTACAACTGGGGGATGGGCAGTAGCAGGACACTGTCAGGGGAGGGGGTAGCATGTAACATCACGAATGGTATCTGATCTTAAATCAGGTGAAGTGAAGACCAGTTGGAAATCCAAACTTCACCTGCACATAGACTACTTACGTACCCAATTTTGACTTGTACCCCACATCTTTATAACAAAATAAGGTTCTAAAAAACCAAATATTCTAGACTAGCCAACACAATACTGAAGAAGAACAAAGTTGGAAGATTAAGACAATCCAATATTAATACTCATGGAGAGTTATAATAATTAATACTAGGTGATATTGACAAAATAACACCCTTATAGATCAGAATCATGGAACAGACTAGGGAGGCCAGAAATAGATATACACAAATAGTCAACTTATCTTTGATAAAGAAAAGAAAATCAATGGAGAAAAAAATAGTATTTTCAACAAATGAGACTAGAAAATTCAACGTCCATAGGCAAAGAAAGAAAGAACCTCGAAACTATTTTAATATTTTTTATACAAATTAACACAAAATAGATCATAGACCTAAATGTCACAAACAAAACTATAAGACATCTAGAAGAAATCATAGAAGAAAATATAGGCCTACTTGGATTTGATGATAAATTTTCAATAAAATATCAAACATGATCAAGAAAAAATAATTAGTTGAATTTCATTAAAATTAAAATCTGCTTTGTAAAAGATGCTGTTAAGAGAATAAAAATATAAGTCATGTACTGGTAGAAAATAGCTGCAAAACATTTACCTCAAAACAAGTCATAACCAAAATAGTCACAGAAATTTTAAGACTTAATCAGAAAGGCAAACAACTCGCTAATAAATGGAACTTGCTAAAGATCTCCATAGACACTCACCAAAAACTTGTACAAATAGAATATAAGTATAAAAAATAATGCTTGTACTAGAGAATTGAAAATTAAAACAACAATAAGATACTACCATACAAGTAATAGAATGGTTAAAATCCAAAACCCGATAGTTGCAATTGCTGGCGAGAATACAAACAAATTCTCATTCATTGCTGCTGAGAATGCAAATGGGTACAGTCTCTCTGGAAACTATTTTAGCTGTTTATCTTATTTTACTTTATTTATTTTTTATTATTTATTTTATTTTTAACTGTTTTTTACAAAGCTAAACATAGTCTTATACTAGCTAGCAAACATGTGGCTAGGTAATTACCCAGCTGATCTGAAAACTTATTTCTTCATAAAAGTGTGCATGTGAATTTTTTTAATTTGTATTCATAATCACCAAAAATTGAAATCACCTTAATAGGTGAATGGGTAAACAAACTTTAGTATATCCATACCATGAATTATTATTCAGCAATAAAAAGAGATAAGTGATTCAGCTATGAAAAAAATGAAAAAAAAAAAAATTCAGCACTTTGGGAGGCTAAGGCAAGAGGATTGCCTGAGCCCAAGTGTTCAAGACCAGCGTGGGCAACATGGCAAGCCCTTGTCTTTACAACCACAACAACAATAACAATACCAACAAGTTAGCTGGGCAGAGTGGTTGTGCACCTGTAGTCCCAACTACTTAGAAGGCTGAGGTGGAAGGATCACCTGAGTCCAGCAGGTTGAGGCTGAGGTGGCTGTGATCCTGCCACTGCACTACAGCCTGGGTCACAGAGTGAAACTCTGACTCAAAAAAACAAAAACAAAAACAAACAAAAAAAACCCATAAATTTTTAATGCATATTGCTAAGTGAAATAACCCATTCTGAAGAGACTACATATTGTATGAAGTTTGTACATACATTCTGTAGGGATTCTAAAAAGACAACAACATAAAGATTGTTATTTTTAATTTTTTTTTTTTTTTTTTTTTTGGTTGTCAGGGATTTAGGGATGGGTTTGGGATGGTTGAATAAACTAAAACATAGGAAGAATTTTTTAGGCCAGTAAAACTTTTGTACTCATGTATATGATATTGTAAGGGTAGATAAGTGACACTGAATATTTGTCAAAGCCCATAGACATCTGCAGCACAAAAAATTTAATCAGTGAATGCAAATTTTAAAAAAGTGCTTTAGGTGGCCAATAAACCTAAGAGGTAAATTTTCTTAATTTTCCATTTTCAGATGCAACGGAGTCACAGAGAGGATTAGCATCTTTGCTGAAATCAAATGGCAGGAAGAGCAGAGAGAGAAGATGCAGACTTCAAGTCAGATTTTTAAATCTTCAGTGGCTTGAAAGTGACTTAGGGATTGGAGATGACAGTTCTTTTAAAGAGATTGAACCCTTCATGGCCCCAAATCTTAGAAAATGGATATTTTACAGATTCCCTGGAGGGAATTTGTAGAGGACAAATCAATACAGTAGTGGCAGTATAGACCGCACAAAAAAGATGGATATAGTTTTGTTGTTTAAACTACCTGTAGTGGAATGTTACCTCCCATATTGGGTGAATAAACAAGTAAAATAGCCAATTTATAATAAATGTCTGAAGTCACTTTTCTTCAAATACAATTTTACTCTTACAAATACTATTTAGTTGACCAAATTTATAGTTAATTCAGACCAGCCACTGAATACCCTTTCTATCCACCTCTGGGAAGGAGGGAATAAAAGTTGTGTGTGTGTGTGTATGTGTGCGTGTGTGTGTGTGTGTGTGTGTGTGTGTGTATTGATTTTGCTAGGGTTGTGTGTATGTCTTACAAAGCTGAAAGATGGAAAAGTAAAATTAAAATCAACACTATGATTCAAAACATGCAGAAGTATTGAAGTTAGAATGATAAAACAATAAATTCAGAAGACAAAAAGAGAAAAAGATGGGACAAAGAAGAAATGAAAGAATAATTGATGTCTAGAGAAAAGGTGGAAGTAATAAAAGTAAGATCAGTGACAGAAAGAGTTAAAATAAGTGTGAATGGAGTAGAGTAGACAGAGGAAAAATATTGAGGATGGAATAAGTCGGCAAAAGGAAAATTGGGATAATATGCTTCATTTGTTCAAATTCAAAGTTCCAAGCAAGATCATAAATAAAGACTAAAGAAAAACTATAGAAATGAGAGAGGTAGAATGATATCTTCAAGAAAATCCCACTGACATGTGGCCCTGTACTATTTGATCAGACACTGCATGTAAATTGATGAAAACATGTTTTAAAGACAGTTTGTAATAGTCAGAATTGTGGGTAGAAGAATGAGGAACCCTCTAAAGTGTATAGGCTCAAGGCAGTGCCTTAAGGCGCAACTATAATAAACAACTGAGAAGAACAATACTTAAAAATAGCAGCTTGAAGGAGATATTTTAAATTTCAATGACTTATAGAATAACTCTTACAAGGTATTGAAAGGCAGGACTTTAAGATGGTATCTGAAGTTCCTTAAATATTTTATTTTCAATTCTTTATTATTTTTTTAATTGTGACTATTTTTTAAAAATTTGTGACAATTACTATACTGATTTTTATTCTTTTAAACATGACTTGATAGCATCAAACAAACAATTAAAGAGACTCTTCATACAGCTAGATCAAAATACAGCAATATTTAGGTTGTCTGACTTTGCTAAAGCAGTCATCCCAAAAGATATATTTTTTAAAAAAGTACGGCTGGTATTTTGAATCCATACTGCCTAACTGCTGTATTAAAATAATGCTGAAAACAGTATTATTTTAATTAAAAGGTAAGTACTGGCCTATAATAGGCTCTACTCTCTGGTTTTGCTGTACTGATGTTAGCAAATAATGTTTAACAGTCGTTGTCTCAGGCCATTAGCTTTTCCATCTGGTTATCTTATTATAGTGGCTCAGTAAATTAGTCAATGTTCTTATAACCTCCAGGAAACTCAGAACAGGTCATGTCTTTTGCTAGATTGACTGGAAATTGCTATCATTAGGTGGCATGTCTGTATTCTCTCCAAGAGTTAATGGGCACAACTGTAGAATGCGTCTGGGCCTGCGGCCTTGTTGTTTTTCTATCTCTCTGGGTAGACCCTGGAGCAAAGCAAAGATGAATGACCAAGGCTTTTGCAGGTTTATTCCTAAACATATTCCATTAGCCTCAACAGTTTTCTACCTTGTCCATTAATATAATACCTTGAGTGGCTTGGTTATGGGATGCTGTGTGACGTGTGCAAATGCCAAGCAGAGGCCTTTTAAGTCTTTGTCATTACCACAGATGCCATGTGGCCGTGGGTGATGTCTCTTAGGACCGGCTTCCTAATAGCCTTTAGATTATTCTGTGATTTTTCTTCTTCGTTTCTGAATAAGCATGTATTGTATTAAATGGCCACCAATAACGGTCATAACTCCTATGTTATATTACATTTTTCCTTTTATTTTTAATATCCCTATCTTTGTGCTAACCACATAAAAGTGGAAAACTCTGAAATCTTATACAGTGCAAACTATATGAGAAGGACATTTAAAACAAATAAAAGTTACCAAGGGTGATGTTCTTATGTAAGTATCAGTCATATCTGAAATGACAATGTGGCTTTTATTTCTCTAATTAGGTCATATTTACAGAATAAGGAACTCTATCATGGAAAGAATATAATGTGTCTAAAAACTCTCTTCCAATGTATCCTCTTTTCTCCATAATATTTCTATATTTGTCGCAGTGATGAAAAGCTCACCATTTAACAAAACAACCAATCTTTGTGTGGGCATATCTGTTTGAGGAGGAAAAAAATCCTTGTTGCTCGCGTTTGAAGTATTAAACCTCCATCTACTAATCCTATTTTTTTCTTTGCAACAGAACTTGCATCTGTGTTCACTGTATTCTGCAATAGGGATGCTTTTCTTTGTTTAAATGGATAGAAGTCTATATTTTTTATTGACAGGAGTTCATGTAAATGTCTGTGAGCGATAGATACACTATGCATAGAAAGGGTGAACAAGATGACATGTAACAGAATGGACCAACTTGTGGTAAAACCTGCCTGTTTTCATGTTATGAAACCTTGAGAAAGGGAGCGGTTTGCTTTGTTTTATCAAATTGTGTCAAGTAGTTTTACTTCTCGCAGGCTGCTACCTCTGGTGTGTAAGAGACAAGAGCAGCCGGCTAATGCACCAAAACAGCATGGAATAAGCACAGGGTCAGCCAAACCTGATAACAATGCCAGCAGGGAAAAAAAAAATTCACCTCCACTCAAGGAGAACTCATTTAGCAGTAGCTATAGCTGTGCTTTAGGTGGTGATTTCTGAATCTGTTGCATTGGGACATTTCCTTTAGGTTTTATTTTGTATCTGTGTGTTTTGCTTTTTATCCTCAATGCTGATCAGAACCGTTGTGCCTCATTCATATCATCTCAGAGCCCCTGAGGAAGGCCTGGGGGAAGAGAGGACTCCAGGGAGGTCCTGAACTACCAGCAATCCACAGGCCCTGAAGGTGGGTGCAGCGTGAAAGCTGAGTCAGTGAGGACAGACTGGGGCCCTTGGTGTTATAATAAAGTCCTCCTCGTTCTTTACCTGTGTTCTTTGGTCCCTGTGCTTATATTCCTCATGGTCTCCTTCAATGAAAATTTGCAAATACACTCCAACAACATTCACCCAGCAATGGAAAGGTGACACATAGTGGAACTGCTCCTGGCCACATAAAGTCAATGATATACGGTCAAAAATAAACATGAAACTGTAGATAGCATGAGTTATTATTATTATTATTATTTTACTGGTGGTTAATTTTGCTTTTGCTTTACATAAGAAATTAATAGGTATAATAATCATAGCTACCAATCCTGCAAATCTCATGTGTGACAAACGCCACATGCAAACATTTACCTTCATTCCCCACTTCACCCACAAAACAATAATAAATATTTTATTAAAAATACATTGTAAAAAAATCCCATGCATTTAGTTTTATACATTTGTTTTATATGGATTATATATAGATATATAGAAATCAGGATTTATAATATAGCTATAATATATATTTATGCTAGAATAAATACACGTTTTCTTCTGTTTTCATAATTTCCTTCCATTTTGTCTTTCCTTTTTGTCTGTGTTGGCCTCTAAATTTCATGTTGGAGGTTGTTCTCATATGCCTGTTGATCCTTGGTTGCTTTTTTCCTGTTTGAAAATCTCACTGTAGCTCTACATATGTGAGTTGGGATGTGTGTTTCTCTGAAAGATCACCTCTTAGGGCTGTTTTGTTTAGACCTTTCTAATATCAGTTTCCTTAGGTCTTTTTTCTGGGCTAATCAGGTTATCTGAGGGCACCTTTCCAATCTCCTACCAGGAGGGTATAGACATGGCTGAGAAAATCGTGGAAGTAAGAGGTAGAAGAGAGTGCGCCCTGGCCATCTCACCACTTGCTATGTGTTCATTCACTTCCCTTCTTTAATGTACATATTTCTGCTATCAGCTGCGCTTTCTGTAGTCATGCTTTAGTTTATTCTGCCAGCAAAAAGAAGGGTGAGTCCCCAGATGTGCAGAGTTAGGATTTTTTTTTTTTGTCAGCATATCCCTTATTTGTAATAGTCAATTTCTGTTATTTACCCTAATATCTTGTTGCAGTTTTGCTTTAAATTGCAGCCTTTCTGTTTTTGCCTCATTCTCCTCCTAGCTTTTTGAAGACCTGTTGCTGACAATTTCAGAGGCTTTTTGGTGCTTTCTCAGCCTTTTCCACTTTGGCTTTAGGCTTATATTGCTGTAAATTCCCTTTTTTTTTTCTTTATAAGATTATGCCTTTAAAAAAAAGAATCTATTTTCTAATATACTGGATTTCAGGAGGGGTTCCAAGTTCATCTGAGTGTTTCATTTATTATTTTACCAACAAGAATAAAATATTCTTCACAATGACACCATAATTTTTCAAAAGGTTTTGATCTCATAATAGAATATTAATAGTATAAAAAATATAGTAAGTCATAATATAATAATTTTTTTCAGCTTCTGTTGTAATAAGATTATCTCTCCAACTAAAAGTGGTATTATGGCTCGGCAGCTCATGGTATCAAGAATCTATGTAATGGACTGAGAACTGGAAGGCTAAGCCCTACCTGAACAAGTGGTAATAACATTTCAATCTGCTGACCTAGAATTTCCCATGGGATGTATCCTACATGTTCCTAAAAAGGACTTGCTTTGATGAGGATAAGCTATTTGCTTTGAGGTGGAGGAAGTTTCTTTTAGAATTCAAAACTGCTGTTGCAACTAACTGCATTTCTTGCTGAAACAATCTCATATGGAGAAGAAGAAATTAGAAGATAGAATCTGGTCTGGGCAGGAATAGGATTTCATTTTAGGACAGTCTTAAATTGCAAGGCAGCTGAACCCATACAGACAGAGTCCTACATAAAAAGAAAAGCCTTGGTGGATCGAATCTAGGGCTTTATTTCTAGAAATGGTGACGCATTACCTGAAGAACTTCAGTGTAAGGATCTAACTCGAAAATGTTATGGTCTGAATGTATTTGTTTCTCCTAAAATTTCTATGTTGAAATCCTATCCCCCCAAGTGATGGTATTAGGAAGTGGAACCTTTCGGAGGGTTTTTAGGTCATGACGGTGAACCCTCAGAATGGCCCTTATAAAGGATATACCGGAGAGTTCCCTTACCCCTTCAACCATGTGAATGGGAAGACTGTCTTTATGAGGAACTGGGCCCTCATCAGACACTAAATCTTTTTGTGTTTCTATCGTGGACTTCCCAATCTCTGGAACTGTGAGAAATAAATTTGTGTTGTTTATGAACCACTCAGTCTATGGTATTTTGTTACGGCTGTCCAAACAGACTAAGACAGACTGTCCAATGCACCAGTGAGTGGCATTGTGTTTCGAATTCAAAGTTCTCTTTTCCTTTTGGGGTGAGTGACTTTCTTGTTAGCCCAGAAAAAATAGAGGCATATGCCACAGTACAAAAATAAAATAAAATCAGAACAATATACTTGCACCGTCTTTGGAGTAACAACTTCCCAGGCCAAGGACGGGCATCGTTTTTAGAAGAACACTTGAATAAAGTTCACAGCTTGAGGAAGAACAATCAGAAATAACACGGGGATTCAAAAGCATTGGAGACTCTCCCAAACAATAATATTGGGACAGGAATATCACCTATCCAAGTTATGGGAATCTCTGGCAATAAAAGAATTAAGAATGTATACCTTAGACAAGAGCTTACTGCACTGAAATAACAGAATGACAGATGCCAAGGGGGAAATGAGAGCTTTTAAATAAGAGACATGAACAGAATAATGAATGAGATATCCTCAAGAAAGCAGTTAGGAAGCTATTTCTAGGATTTGATCATATTTTAGAATTCCTTTAAGCAGAGGACTGATGTTCTGATATTTGCTTATAATATTATTTTTATCGATTCGCTGGAACTTCAGAAATGATTTGGTGTTAGAGTGATCTCTTAGAAACAACAATGGTTCTATTGAATACGCCCCGATTAAACTAAATATGTGCTTTCTACATGGGAATTGGTGTCATAAGAAAAAATAAGTGCAAAGAGTTAATTTGAACATATGTTAGAACTTAATCTGTGGAAACCAAAGATTTTCTTGATACAGTGAAGGCCAATTTATTTGAGCATTTTTAGTGTGTTTGTTATAATATTTGGGATACTTTTTCATTTGTTTTATATTGGTTGATAAACCTAGATAATTTAGATTAGCATTTTTTTAGATAAGAGATGTGATTTTTTTGTTTTTGAATATAATTTTTTCCTGAATCTAGAACCATATTTATTGATAATATATTATTATTTTTTATATAAACATACAAAATAGTGAGGGGTCTCACTATGGTGCCCAAGATGGTCTCGATCTCCTGGCCTTAAGTGATCCTCTCATGTTGGTCTTCCAAAGCCCTGGGATTACAGACGTGAGCCAACACACCCAGCCTCATTATATGTATCTTAAGTTATTTTAATTGAAGACAATGGCCTGGTGGTTATAAATGTATACTGCAGTCAGTAAAACCTGAGCTTGAATCTCTCCACTGTGGGAAATTCAGGTAATTTAAAATATCCCTGCCTCACTTTTCTCCTTTGCAAAATGGAACTAACAGTTTAATTTATCACTAGAGTTTTTGTGAAGGTTAATGGAGATAATATACTTTAAAATACTACCTCACTTATTAGCTATTGTTTTAAAGATTGTGTGGACAAAAATTACTTTAAGAACTTTATCACTTAAAAATGAACCAAGTAGTTTTCATGAGGTATTTTCAATCCATGCTGATCCAAGTCCTTGTTTTCTGATACCAAGAATGGTTTAAAAGAAAATTCACTAACGCCTTTTATACTGCTAAGAAGGAAATATCCTCAAGAGAATCCCTCTCATCTAGGGTTGCCAGATTTAGTAAAGAAGTAAATGAATATAAAACTAACAAAATTTAAAAAATAGGATGCTAGCGTTAAATTTGAATTTCAGAAAAACAATAAATAAGTATAAGTATGGTTTGTGCAATATGTGTGTTAAATTTGGAACAACGAAAACCTTATTCATCATTTAACTGGGCAATTAAGTACATTTGAGGAAGAGGGCCTCATGTGTTCACTTGAGTAAGTACCTCACCCCCTCCAGTAAAAGTAGGCACTGATTTCCTCTGCTTACTATCTTATGCATTAAGTAAAGCATGGCTGGAACCCAGCCACAATTCTATCCCTGACCAGTCACAGTTACAGAGGTTTCTGTAAACCATCCCAGCAAAGGTCAGATTGTATTGCACAAGAGAACAGCCATATGAATGAAGGCTTTGGCTGGTTTGTTTGTTGGTTGGTTGATTGATTTTCCTTCAGTCTCTTAACTAACACATTTCCGCCTAACTATAACATGAGTCATGGCTGGCATAAAAGTTACATCTTCAGCTTTCTTTGAATTTTCAGTTTAAGAATCTCTCCTACTCTCTGTGAGGAAGAATTGTCTTTTTGAATTTTCTGAAGGTTGTTTTTCTGAATTTTCATATTGCTTGGGAAGCCTGTGCAATTGTTTCTTCTTTACAATAGGACCATCAGCACTTTAACCTCCTGCCAGCCACGAGAATGATGATAAAACTAACAGCTCGATAGCTAAAACATATGCCAGACACTTTATGACAGGCTCTATAAGAAAGATTTTATAGACATTTCCCAGTTTGATCTTACAAAAAACTAAAAAATGAGAAAACAGAGGCTTAGAAATGTTGAATGTTTTTTTCCCATGGGTACGCAGCCATTGAGTGTCAGAGTCTGAATGTAATCTCAGGTTTGTCTGAATCTGGAATCATAATGTTCATTGCCATGGTATACTGTCCTTCAATGACCCGATGAGGTTACTTCATTTAGCTGCTGCATTGATCATCTAGGAACATTCCGCAAACATTTAATACGTATTATTTATGTGTTGCTCCAGGTAGTAGGCTCTGTGAACACAAGCTGAATAAGAAGTCCATCCTCTGTGACAAGCACAAAGCTGCCACATATTAGGTGCTCATGTAATATTGGTAGAATGAACAAGTAAATGCATTTCAACGACCACATTTAATGGACTTGACATTATTATAACAGTGTATTAAGTTTATAAAATGCATGCATATGGCAATCTGGGCCACAATTATTGCAGATATTTATTTTATAGACTTTACAGAGATTCTCACTTAATGAAATGACTGTTTCCTTTATGATAGCATCTGATCTTGTAAAACTGTTGTGAAAAAGCTGGGTGATAAGCTTTCAGGATCCAGAATATTCCTGGAATGAAAAAGACAGATATGATAAAACTATTCTGTCAACCGTGCTGCTGAGTTAGAAGCAGAGAAATCTGAAATGAGAAAAGAACTTATGCGGTAATCAGGCTGTAGGGAAAGGCACCTGGAAGTACAGAATGAAGCTGATGATAAAAAGTAAATAAATAAACAAGCATGAGGGAAGACACTCTCCTAATAAGTTATATCTGTGCCCAGGGGGGAGAACAGGTAATTTCCACTGAGGTGGAAAGGGGGCTGTGAAGAGTTTTCTCTTTGAAAATCTGAAGGGCAATACCACATGTACAATGCATATTTTGTAGCAGGATTTTAAAGGGATGAAGGAGAAAGCACTTACTGGAACATCTGCTGCGCAAACCACTTCAAGAAAAATAAGCAGGCAGCAGAATGAGCACATCTGTCTGATGTTCAGCATGTGAAGAGAGGTTTGAGAAGAGAGGAGCAAAGACGTGGCATAATAAGGAAGGGCTTCGGGGCCGCGTGTGTCCTTCAGATTTCCCCTGAGCTTTGGCGGGAAGAACGGAGGAAGGGTTAATCATCCAGAGGGTGCTTAGGAGAGGGAGACACTCCTCTCAATCTGGCTACCAACTGGAAAGCTGCCTGTGCAGGAAATGTAATCACAGCAGCCAAAATGAAAAAGCAGATCAGAGTCAGTTGATCATCATGTGCGTAGAAATCGTTGTATCAAACAGGGAAGCTGGTGAAGCTCTTATGACTTCTTTTGGCAAAGGGAGTAAGTCTGTCTGAGAACCATGACTCGTTCAGTCCTATCGACATCCATATAACATAGCTGAGATCTTAGGTTCTGTGATAGAATAAACACTTACATGGAATCCTAAATTGCTGTGTTCCTCAAACTTGCCATTTCAAAAGCCAACGGATCTTGGGGACATTGTATGGAACAAGATAAAATAAAAAAATCACCCAGGAATATTACTATCGGTTTCCTGCGTGACACATCTGGATAGGACGTCATGTCCCACAAGTTCCAGTTAAAACTAGACTCAAAAAAATGTTGTGGAATTCATTCACACTAACATCTAAATGACAGATCTATCAAGAGACTTTTGAATTTTTTTTATTGACATTTGGCAGTTATTTGTAAAGTTCAATGCTTATCAACATGCTAATTTCTAAAACCTGTAAATATGTTACCTTATATGACAAAACGGACTTTGCAGATATAATTTAGTTAAAGACCAAACACTTAAGTGGGAAATCATACTAATTATCTACAGTCTCTTTCAGTAGAAAAAAAGCAAAGAATACTTCCTAAATCATTCTGAGACCTACATTACCTAATAGCAAAAACAAAGAAAATTATAAGCAAAAAACAAACAAACAACACACACACACACACACACACACACACACACAAAACTACAGACCAATATTTTTAATAAAATTAATTGGAAAAATTTCCACTAAAATATTAGCTAACCAAATCCAACAATGCATAAAGATAATTATACACCAAGACAAGTGAGATTTATTCCAAGGCTAGTTCAACATTTGAATTCATTATTATAATCACATCAACCAGTTAAAGAAAAAAAATAACAAGATAATAATAAATGCAGAAAAAAACATTGACAAAATCCAATACTCCTTCATGATCAAAACACTCAGCAAGTTAGAAATAGAGAACAACCTTAACTTGACAAAAAAAATCATTAACAAAAATCCCACAGCTAATATCATACCTAATGTTGATTAACTTGTAGATTTACCACAAAGACCAAAAACAAGAAAAGGATTTCCCTTCTCAACATCATATTCAATATTGTACTGGAAGTCCTAGTTAATACAACAACATTAAAAAAGAAAAGAAAAGAAGAAAAAGAAAGAAACGAAAGTTATCACATTGGGAAGGAGGAAGTAAAACTGTCTTTGTTCACAGATGACATGACTGCCTGTATAGAAAATGCAAAAGAATCATCAGAAAAATCTCCTGAAACTAAGTGATTACAGCGAAGTTGCCCAATACAAGGTTCATATACAAAACTCCATCACTTTCCTCTGTACCAGCAATGAGCATGTAGAATTTGAAATTAAAAATGCAATACCATTTACATTACCTTTCCTCCAAACGAAATACTTAGGGGTAAATATAACATAACAGGCTGAATGTAATGACTCCCTCCTGTGATCCCAGTACTCTGGGAGGCCGAGGCAAGCAGATTGCTTGAGCCCGGGGGTTCCAGACCAGCCTGGACAACATAGGCAAGACCTCATTTCTACAGAAAATCAAAAAATTAGCCAGGCATGGTGGCACATGCCTGTAGTCCCAGCTTCTCAAGACACTGAGGTAGAACAATTGCCTGAACCCAGAAGGTTGAGGATGTCATCAACCAGGATTGTTGTGCTCATGTTACTGCGTTCCAACCAAAGCGACAGAGTGAGACCCCAATTTAAAAATAAAGATAAAAAATAAATATAGCAAAATATATATAATACTACAAAACCTCTAGGAATACTGCAAAAACTGTTAGTGTGATTGATAAATCAAAGTACAAGAGGAGACTAAAAAAAAAAAAAAAGGAAACACGAATTATTTTTTAGAGGGCAGGCACCTTATATTATAGACTTCCCCTGTGAAGTGTTCTAGGAACCTATCTGCATCAGTGTACCAGCTAGCTCTGTGAGAGGCTGCGTTTGACTTAAGTGATTTTTTGGAGATTCTTTTGTGTTTGCCCAATTCACTATGGGTGATTTACGAGCCCACCTGACCACGCCATGCTGCCTGTTCAACAGTTTTTGATCAAAAAACAGCATGACCCCTTGCCCCATCCTCACTATTCACCCATTCTTGCCCCAGTAACTTTTTTTTTTTGTTTCTCCAGATGAAAAATTCCTCAAAGGGAAACGGTTTGCCCTTGTGGAAGAGGTGAAACAACAACAACAACAACAACAACAACAACAAAAACAGCAGAAGCACTAAAAGCCATCAAAATTGACTAGTCTGAGAACTATTTTGAGTAGTGGAAAAAGCACCTCAATAGGCGTATTGAATGCTTTGAAGGTGACTGAATTTTAAACATGTAAGAAAAAATACACAAGTTTTTATAAATATGCCATTTCTTTTGGGTCCCCTTAAACTAAATAAATGGAGAGGTATTTCATGTTCACAAATAAGGAGACACAATATTGTCCTGATGTTTCTTCTTTGCCACTTGATCTATAGATTCAATGCAATCTTCACTATAAATCCCAGGAAGCTATTTTGTGGATAGTGACAAAAGATTATAAAGTTCATATGCAGAGGCAAAAGGCCCAGCACAGTCAGCACAATATTAAAGGAGAAGAATAAAGTTGGAGGACTAACACTACCTGACTTCAAGACTTACTGTAAAGCTACACTATTCTAAATGGTGTGGAATTAGTGAAAAAATAAACAAATCAGTGAAAGAAGATACAGCATTCAAAAACAGATCCTTTTAAATGTAGCCTACTGTGTTTTCCAAAGGAGCAACAGTTCCTTTATATACTTTTCAACAAATAGTGATGGAACAACAGGACATCTACAAACAAAAAAAGAAAAGTAAAAAGAATCTAGACACAGACTTTTACATTCTTCACAAAATTAAATCAAAATGGATCACAGACCTAAATGCAAAACACAAAACAATAAAAGTTCTATAAGATAACATAGGAGAAAATCGAAATGATCTTTGATTTGGTAAAGACATTTTAAGTTACCACACCAAAGGAACTGTCCATAAACAAAAATTGATAAGTTGCTCTTCATTAAGATTAAAAATTTCTGCTCTCTGAAAGACTGTCTGGAAAATAAAAAAAGATGTCGAAGACTAGGAGAAAATATTTGCAAAAACAAATGAGGAAAAGGACTAGTCTCCAAAATATACAAAGAGCTCTTAAAACACAAAAATAAGAAAACAAACAACCTGATTAAAACATGGGCTATTATCTTTAACAGACACCTCACAAAAGAAGATATTCAGATGTCAAATCAGTACATAAGAAGATGCTCCATATCATGGTCATAAAGGAAATAAAAATTTAAGCATCAATATGATGCCACTACAAATCTGACAGAATGAACAAAATCCAGAACACTGACAATACTAGACACCCTTGAAGATGAGGAGTAACGGGAATCTCATTTCTTGCTAGTGGTAATGCAAAATAGTGCAACCACTTTGGAAGATAGTTTGGCAGTTTCTTACAAAACTAAATATATTCTTTATCATATGACCTAGCAATCGTGCTTCTTATTTACACGGAGGAGATGAAAATGTATGTCTACAGGAAAACATGCGCAAAGGTATTTATAGTAGCTTTGTTCATAATTGCCAAAACTTGAAAGCAGTCAAGGTGTCTTTTAGACGGTAAATGAATAAACTGTGGAGGATCCAGACAATGCATGTCAAGCAGCGCTAAAAAGAAAGGAGTTATCATGACAGGAAAGACAACTAAATGTAAGTCACTGAATGAAATAAGCCAATCTGAAAAGATTCGATACTGTATGATTCCAAATATATGACATTGTAGAAGGGGCAAAATATGGAGACAGTAAAAGAATCAATGGTGTCAGGACTGGAGTAGAGGGAGAGATGAATAGGTGTGTTAAGGTCTCAGTAATGCTCCACTGCTCCTCTTGATACTAATAAATCGAAGGGGCAGGGAAAAAGTCAAAGGGGCAGGGAAAAAAATCAAAGGAGCAAGGAAAAATTTCATTTCTGAGTTCAAATCCAGGGAGTAGAGCTGGATTCAAGGCCTTTCCAAATGGTTCTGCTCACCCTTCAAGCCTCACAGTCCACTTTTATACCTCAAGCCTCACTTTTACACACCAGAGTTATCAGTGCCTATACATTAATCACTGACCAGTACAACATTGTATAGAACTTAAGTAACAGCTGTGTTTTACATTTCCATAGTGACTTTTAGAGTAAAGAAAGTTTACAAGGCCTAAGACATCATGCATTGCAAAAGTTAAGCAAATCACAAGACTTACTTAAGATTACATTGATACTACATAGTTGAAAGAAAGGGAGCAAATAGGAATTTACATTTTTGAGCATAGCCTGCTGGGAAGTCAAGGATCCCTGAGGCTACTTACTGGGAGTGCATAAGAGACAAGGGGACTCTCAGAAATGTGCTCAGGAATGTGCAGGAGTGCTTCAATCTCCACCATGCCCTTTTCTAGGTGCTGTGGCAATATGGAGGGACATGAGTGGGTCTCTGTATCAGGTGGAGCACAGAGGAATTTTAGGGCAGGGAAACTACCCTGCAGGATATTGTAATGGTGGATACATGTCATTATAAATTTGTCTAAACCCTTGATGTACAAAAACCAAGAGCGAATGAACCTTGTTTAATGTAGGTTCATTAATTGCTAGTCTGCACCACTCCGGTGGGAGATTTTGATACAAAGAAAGATTGTGAGTAGGGGAAGGGGGAGATGGGAAACTCTGTGACTTCAGCTCAGTTTTGCTGTGAACCTAAACAGCTCTAAAAAAATAAAGCCTACTTTTAAAAAGGCTGATTACCTAGCTCATTATTAAAATCTAATGAATTTCCTTCTAACTTCTGTAAGAAGCAATTGCACCACAGAGGTATCAAATGTAAGCTCCTAAATATTTCTTGGAGATCTGGATAAATTTAATTCTACCATAAACATAAACCCACACCCCCACGATAAAAGAGAGTGAAATTTGTCTGTGAATTAGTTTTATCTAAATGCTAAACCCAGGAGTTTTCTGTAAGATGTATGATAGATCAAACCGGATATGAAAATAACTCAAGGTAAACAAAAACTCACTGACCCAAAATGCAACGTGACCCTGCACAATTTAATAGAGAATATCTGGGGATTGTTTTTTCTCCCCCAAGCTCCTTGCTTAGAAAATCCAAGATTGGAGGCAAGAATGATGACCTATGATGAATGAGACTCAAGGTGAACACTTTATTTGGAGGACAGTGGGCATGAGGAAGTTGACGAAGCTGGAGACCCAAGGGTACTACTGAGTGAGACCTGCAGCTTAAAATGTGGGTGGGGGGAGGGAGACATAGAGGTGATTCCTGGGAATGCAGGTCTGATGTAGCCCTACAAAGACTATGGAAAATATACCCCCTAACTTTCCAAGAGATGAAGTTGCATTGCAGAGATGAACTTAGGCCACATCCATCCTCAAAGGGCTAATAAGTCTGGCAACTAGATCCTTGTCCCATCTTCACCTCCCTTCTACCTAAGGAAGTGCTGAGGAGACAAGTTCTAAGACCAACCTTTTATTGAAGTGTAAAAGTAACAAAAAACCTTTTCAAATAAGCACCTCATCAGGATATGTTCTATTCTGTGAACTTCTTACTACATTATTTGCAGATGCCTAATAGCTAATATAAACAAAGCTATCAAAGAAGATCCCAAGATCCCAAGAACAGGGAAATAATGTTCTAACTATGAAAAAGGTAAGAATTATACCTGTTTATACTAGGTGTTGCTAATACATAAAGCACATATTTATATGATATATACTTTAGAGTTATATTTTGCGTACAAAAATATATAAACTTATACATAAGTTATATGTTGTAAGACAAATATAAAATACACATATGTCTATAACTGATGCAGCTTAATTATTAATTTTCAATATATCACATAAACTTGTAGATATGTATTTCCTATTTGTTTTTTATCACCGGGTTTTTTAAAGCATTCAGATAATTCAATTTATGAACAACTTTGAGTCATATGTACACAATATAAAATGTAGTATAACTTTCTAATACACTTATTTACTCTAGTTCAACAAAATTCTTTATTCTGTTTTAAAATATTAAAATATATCTCATATTCTTTTAAAAATCTTGCATTTTTAATATGGAAGAAATATGTGTCTGTGTACAAAAATTAAATAGTAGAGGAATTTATAAGAACTCTTTTCTATCTTCTCTTCCAATGCCTTTTCCCAGAGACAAACGCGATTAACAGTTTCTCATTTCACTTTTCTTGTGGCTACCATTATGATACTCGATGGCATAATATTTTATTATCAATGTATTAGTCAAGTTTTGGTTGTTTTAAACTTATTTTTATCAAAGTAACCCATTAACTAATTTTAAGTCAAATTGTTCACAAGACTTCTAATGAAAAGCAGCAGTGTTTGTTTTCCCTCTCGCCTTAGATGTAACCACTGTATAATACTTTACTTGATTTTCCTGGCTACCTCATTTTCTGGCAACCTATTTCTGAAT
>CAUYQG010075261.1:0-12742 GCA_963574415.1 Tarsius wallacei | reverse complement strand
CACTCCAGCCTGGGTGATGGAGTGAGACTCCAACTCAAAAAAAAAAAAAAAAAAAAGAAGTGCAGGCTTCAAGACAGTTGGGTCCATGAACTCAAACAACATCATGAATATAGTTATTTTTTTTTTTTGTCCCTTGTTTCTCTGCCTTCCTCTGAATTTTCTTCATTCTTGACAGATAGGCAGGAAGATGGCCATCAGCAGTCCCAGGTACATGTTCTTATAGCTAAGGACTCCATAGAAAAGAGAGCCTTATTCCCCATAGTTGTAGGGGAAAAAAAAATCCCAGGACTGATGGTCTCTGATTGGCCTAGGCCAAGTCATATACTCGTGCTCTGACCTAGTATATGGTGCCAGTACCAATAAAATCATATAGACTGAGACTGAAGAGGAATATTTATTTAAAATAAATCAGGGCACTGTGAGCAGAGGAGGGAAGAATGGGTTCTGGGCAGAGATGATGCCCTTCTCATCTCCCTCCAGAGAAAATTCAACTCTTTGGAGCCCCTCTTGGGTGGGAGCACCTGGATGCTTGTGCCTTCAGCTTCAGTGCCAGTGTGGGAAAATACTCCTGGCAGTGACAGTGTGCTACAGCCAAACTGCAACTAGATTTAGAGCCAGGACAGAGGTAGGCTTCATTCCCAGGCACAAGGACCAACCTGCTCTTCTGCAGCTATGCCTACTCTCCCTTTTTATATTTGTAGGTGAAAGAGCAACTGCAATGTATGCTGAGAATCCGAGGACCCATTTGGAGATCCCAGAAGCCCTGGCTCACAGACGGACATTCAAATACTGAGAAAGAGAAGAGAGGGCCTTCTCACCCAATATACTTTTCTAGGATGATTTCATGGCCTTCAGTATACATAGAGGTTGAGCACAAGAGCTGTGACGGCAGATGGCTTGGGTGGAAACCAGCCCCGCCATTTTCTCATTCTGTGGATCTTATTCTATCTCCTTATGCATATTTTGCTCATCTGTAAAACCGGGATGATAATAACACACACATTATGTGGCTGTTTGGAAAATTAAATGTTGACTGGGGTATCAGGACAAATTTGGAAGAAGTATTTTACAGATGATCTAGTTCCTCCCACAAGCAGACATGTAGAATAGTTCTGCTCAATGTCACACAGAGATACAGGCGAGCAGTAGAGACTAGAATTCACTCCTTTCTGCAACTGCTCTAGTGCAGGACCAAAACTGGTGCAAGAGTTACAGAATAAAACTAGTTGTCAATAGCACTCACTGTTGGCATTCCATTGTATCTGGGCCTTATAAGCACTCATTCATAAAACCTTCACAACTATTCTAAAAACAACCCTTGTTAGAACCTATGAGGGAGCTGAAGTTTAGTAACATTAAACTGTTCATTCCAAACCCACAGTTTCTAAATAGTAAAATAAAGTCTGTCTTTCTGTCTTTAAATCTCGGTATGTTTGTACTGACCCTCCACACTCATAGGGACATGAAGGCCACAGATCAGGAGAGGAACAGACAGGCAGCCACAAGCCACATTGAATGAGGTACCTTAATTAGAACTCCCAGGAGATGGAAGTAAGAAAAAAAAATGAAAGAAAAATGTTCTTGGGGCTCTTGTAGTTTGGATGTGTAACCAAAATATGCAAAACAAAGAGCACTTACACATTTTCTGTGTTCTGATTAAGGCTATAAAGTTTGGCTAGTTTTATTAATATGATTATTTCACCTACAGTATCATTTTCTTGATTTTATTTCATGAAGAATCTAGGAAACTGAGGAAGTTTAGCAATTTTCCCAGAATCAGTAAGCTGGCAAGCAATGGAACTGGGACACAAACACAGGTCTACACATGCTGGGTCGATGCTGAAAGAGTCACACGAAGAAAGTCCCAAACAAGTGCCCAGCCTGCAGTTGCATGGAGCCCACATACACAACTCTGCAGGATTATCATCCCTACCATTTTCCTCCTTTCTTGTCTGTGACAGTCCTGCTGCTACCAGCTTATTTAATTCCTGCAATTTGCACTATTTCTCACAATCTGTTCTCATTTCCTAGTAGTGCTTACTCAATAGCTATACTATTTCCCACGAAACCAGGCTGATAAATGTACAGAAGGTCCCCCACGTACTGAGAAACCTGAGTTTGGTAGGCCCAAAATAGGCAAAACTATTTGGAAACTCCCACAGGCAGGAATCTCCATGCAAGGAGCTGATTCTTATTCTTGACCTTTAATCAGCTCTGCCACAACCATTGAAGCTAGGGGTAATGGGAAGACAGCCCCCTGGGCCGGTTCTTTGAAAATGTTCTGTTGCTTACTTGATAAGAGGGAAGTAAAACAAAAACAGTTGGCTCTGTTTCCTATATGTACATGCCATTGTTGGTAAATACAGGGATGACTATGATCCAGTCACTGTCCTCAGAGGCTCACGGTCTTGTGGAAGAGGCAAACAGGGCAACAGGCAGTTCCCACATGGAAAGCCTGAGGACCATACGGTGCACAGGAGCAGGCTAACTATGTGGGAGTATAATCTGGGAATTTGCACAATTTTGCACAGGGCTCTGCATTTAGCAGGACCTGTGTTTGGTTTGATGCTCTGCTGCTACTGTATTGAAATTCTTTTTGAGTTCATGTTATTTTTAAATTATTCTTTTAATTTTTTATTTTATTATTATTCTTTCCCCCCCACCTTTAATTTTTTTATTTTAAAGATGTGGGGTACAATTCAAGGTTAGGTATACAAATGTTCATGCTGCAGGTACCCTTGTTAATGAGGTGTGGCCCCCCCTTCCCCAGGTAGATTCCCACTACTGCCAATCCCGCGTCCCTGCCTCCCTCCTGGCAGTTTCCTGCTAATGCCAATCCTTTTCTTAGAGTATTATGATAATTGTTCAAGGTCCGCTTATGAGTGAGAACGTGTGATACTCGGTTCTTTGTTTCTGTGAAAGATCACTCAATGTTATAGACTCTAAGTTCATCCAGGTTGCTGTGAAGTTCATGATCTTGTTCTTCTTTATGGCTGCGTAATAGTCCATCATGTATATGTGCCACATTATTTTTTTAATAAGGGGCCCCACAAGTTGATTTTGCATTGGGCCATACAAATTATGTAGCCAGTTCTGCACAGGAGATGCCTTTCTTGCCCAAACGATGGAAACAGACTTGACTCAGGGAGGAGTAATGCCCTTTGAAGGATAAAAACATGAAGAAAATGGAAATGGACACTACTTTTATTTTAGCGTAGAGGTGTGAAAGAGCTTGACTAGGCAAGAACTCCCAATATTTCTGGTTAAATAAAATGTGGGTCGGGCACAGTGGCTCAAGCCTGTAATCCCAGCACTTTGGGAGGCCGAAGTGAGAGGGTTGCTTGAGCCCGCAGGTTCGAGACCAGCCTGGGCAATGTGGTGAGACCTCGTCTCTACAATAAATAAAAAAATTAGCCGAGCCTGGTAGTGCGCTCTGGTGGTTCTGGCCACTTGGAAAGCTAGGGCAGAAGGATCCCCGGAGCCCAGCAGGTCAACACTGGAGTGGCCGTGAGTGTGCCACTGCACTCCAGTCTGGGCAACGGAGTGAGACTCCAACTCAAAAAAAAAAAAAAAATGAAAGAAAAAGAAAAGTTACTATGGGCACAAAATAAATTGTAGTAGTGTAAATGTAAGACAAGGAATGATCACTTAGGATGCAACTGTTACCATCCAGTCAAGCAGTAAGGAGAACAATAAAAGTGGGGGGAGATTAAGGAATCAAATAGATATTTAGGAAATAAAATGGGTATAATGAGTTGTGACAAACACTTTAAGTTTCCTACCATATAATGATTTTCCTGTTCTTCTTTATGGATATAACCCCAATTAAGGGAGTGACAGCAAGGAGTTAAAGTAATCCCTTTTTCATTCTTCTTTGAAGTTGGAGATTGTGATACAGTCCCAGCCAGTGAGATACATGCAAATGGCCCTGGCCACCAGTGGAAGGCAGCTTCTGGGAAAATCTACTGTTGGTCTGATAAAAACAGACTCAGCTAATTCATACCTGTTGTTCACAGCCCTCCCCATTTCTTTTCATTTTGTGATTGTAAGAGAGTTGCATGCTAAACACAGAGGATCCGGAAGCTGGAAGGAATTTAGATCCTTGATGATTTCTGCCAACATTGTCACTTGCTTCCAATGGCTCACTTTTAGACTTCCTGTTACTGAGAAGAATGAAACTCAGTTTAGCTAATCCACTTTGGACGGGCCTCTGTTAAAATCCACTGCATGCAATCCTAACAGACATGGTTAATTATTTGCTGAATACTTATGATGAGGAAGCCAAAAGGGTGAGGGTAAGTTCCATTTGCAGGCCACAAATGCCCACATGGATGACATGTGATATTATAGTAAAAGCCACTCCAGGATACCAACAAGGCTTTACAGACCCAGCAAGTGTTGAAGGTGATAAAGCACTAGCAACACATACAAATGTGGAAGGGAAAAAGGTGCAGGTGATAATGCAGCAGAAACCCAGGATTTCATCATCAGGTAAGCCAGGTCTAGAAAAACAGCATGGTAGGAAGCCACGGACTGCTCAACACAACACCCTAAGGCATGCTGAAACCAGATGTTTGTGGAGATGGAAAAGTAGAGTAGCGGATGGACTTTAACCTCAGTTTTTTCCTAGTAACTTTGAAAAAAATAGAAATGATATTTATTGGTAAAGTGCTACAGTACTTCAGAGTTGAATGAAGGTAAATGACTTGGACGAGAACACAATGTTAGTGAAGGATGCAGGCAGGACTTCTTATAAATTCAACAATCCCTATATCTCTAGGGAGACATCATGGAGAAGCAGACGCTGGCATTAAGTATGTCAAGGCAGCAGAGAACCTGATGTCTACCAGCGGTGACAGAAAGGCGTATCCAGTCATTCTTAGGGGAAAGAGGTGAAGCATGGTCAGAGATCACAGACCGGAAATGAGAACAGAGACTCTGGCCAAGGGACCATGCAAACAATCACATACCTCTGAATCAGAAAAGAAAATAAGGTTAGAAGAGCAAGGTTGCTCAGAAGCCCTGGTCCATGACCTTCTTTCGGGAAGTCCCTTCTGGAAACTAGGTCTACAGTGTGCACCACATACTTCTAGATGGCCAGGGAAAAATAGTCTTCCTGCATGTTATGAGAGAAGGACAAAGACCTCAGCTTCCCTTAACCTCTAATCATCAAAAGAAGAGACTTAGTATAAAATGTTCTCAGTGTGATTCTGAAGGCTTACTATGTCAGGACTGTGTGAGGCACTTTATATTACTTGTTTATCATTATACATTATCTCATTGGTTAAAATCTAATTTTCTAATGATGGATAATAAGCTTTGCTTCTTAACATTATTGTCAAGGTGAAAGTAGACGGGGACATCCTAGCAAAGAGTGTGACCCAGAGCAGGGGCTCAAAAACTACTGTTAGTAGTACTGCACATTCAACACCTTATGGAGTAATATTTTTATAGTATAGATAAACAAATCTGAATTTAAAAAGTGCAGCATGTCCTAAAATAAATTTGAAGTTTGGGCACTGTACTTCAAACGTGGTTGTAGATTCCACTATTTCTCAGCTAATAATAAACACCTGATATTGGCCAAGCACTGGGAGATATGCTTTGTATATACTATATTAGTTAATCCTCTCAGCAGATCTAAGAGATAGGTATTTTTTATTTTGTGCATTTTCAAGTCCCTGAGTTCCAAAGTAGGGCTGTGATCTGAACTAGGCTCTTCACCTGCAAAGACTATGCACTAACCATGACATCTAGGTTCCCCAGCACCAAAAACTTGCCCAGAAACCAGTGTCCTATTGCTTAAGTCAACGATCTTGCCTTTTACACTCACAAGAAAGACCTTTTGCAATCCCTTTTCTGAAATACATTTGGATCTGATTGCAGGAGTTGGTTTGGTCAATTAAGATGCACTCAGGGGAATAAAAAATATGTGTAGTTTATCTGGAAAGTGACCTAGATTCACCTAACAAAACATTTTATGTCTCATGTTGGAAAAGATAATGATGAGAGACCAGGGAGGAGCAAAATATGTGTGGCTTCATGTTCAAAAATACCAATTCCCACCAGAGGTCTGAGTCACAGTGCCCTAGGAGATAAGCAGTGTCCAGATTCTTGGGCAAAATTAGCATCAGGACTCAGGGACTAGACCAAACTTAAATTAATCATTTTTTTCTACCCTTTTTACTAACATCTGTCCTTGCTCAACTCTATTTCACTGTTGACAACAGAAACAATAATAGTTTTTACTTATTGAGCACATTCTGTGTGCTTTACATTTGTTATGTTTAATTTTTAACCTTCAAAATAAAGATTACAACCCCCAGTTAGAAATAAAGAAGCTGTAATTCACAGAGGTGACATAAATTATCCAATCACTAAGTTGGTAAACAGTGTAGGTACGATTCAAACTGAGATCTGTTTCAATCTAAACTCTGTGTTCCTAACCACTTGGTTGCATCTATTGGGTCCTATTATCTAAGTATACTTTGTGTTTTTCCACAGCCTTGCATCTGTTCACAATGACCAAGAATGCCTTTACTGAAAACCATCAAAACCTGAACCAAATTTGCTTTAAGCACTGTTTTCACCATTAAAATGTTTCTAATTCCTCTTTTTCCTTACTTTTAACCAAATGTGGAATCACCTTCTCCTAAATACAAATTGCATTTAGTTTATTTGTTTTGTGGTGCTTATAACTGCTTTGATTATAACCAAAACATTTCTATCTGATTTCTTCCTTTTGTAGGTAAAGATTCTCCATGAAAACAGTTTCTGCCTGTTTTAGCCACCTCCCTTGGGCTAAGGGAGGTTAGAGGAGGTTTGGAGAAAAAGTAAGAGTTAGATGCTAATGATATCACTGAATAGGGCCCCAGGCTCAGATGTATAGTAGGGTCCATCATCTTATCTCTACTCCCATGTGCCCAAAGGGCTGGGAATCAAGAGAAAATGAAACTCTGAGTCACTTTAACTTGAAACACTAAAAAGTCCAAGTTTGACAAAAATAAAATGATGTGGGGAAGTGGAGATGACTGTATGGAATTTTAGGAGCTGAGAGAACCCAGGACCTTGAGATACAGTGGCTCCTGTTCCTGGAGTAGAGTGGAAAGGAGTGAGGAAACAGCCAAATCTTCCGAGGTCTCTAGGAAGAGGGACGTTGGAAAGAAGGTGGGCCTCCGGGGGTATCAAGGATAAGACGAGGGGATGTGGAGCAGAAAGTGGCCGTAGACTGTTTACCAGAGGCCAGGTGGTAATTTAGATACTAAGGTAAGGTGAATGCATAAATTATTTTCCAAATGAGGACAATTTTGAGAGAGAAAGGAACAGTAAATAGGCAGGATGCCAGGACAGTAGATGTAACTGCCAAACAGCCCCCCTGCTCTCTGGGCCAAAGAAGAACACACAACCCTCCTACTCCAGCAGATGCTACTGTGTAGAAACGCAATGCACAAGAACCAGGCAGAATCCTAAACAAGCCAAATGTAGACACTTGGAACAAGGACTCTAATGCTCCTCCCAATGCCAGGCTGCTCTGTAGGTAAACTCAGAATCTAGATATAACTCTGGAGAAAAAAGAGAGAGAAGGAAATCCTAAATAGATTGATTTAAACCTTAATTTACATGAATGAGACTGAATGGGACCTTATAATAACGATCCGTTGAATTATAGAAAAATAAAACGCATTGCAAGTTTTGCATACTGTGGCTGGAAAATATTGCACTTGCTGTGCAAACCTTATTAGGTTGGCTCTCAACAAAAGTTAATTCGACATATTCATAAGCAGACAGTCCACAATGATTAAAATTTGTTTCCTATTTGAGAAGGTCATTTCAGAACAAGGGATTTTTTTCCCCCCACATCCTGGGGTGAAAATACAACCAAAACTCAGGAGGAAGATTCCACAGAAGATAGGACTGGTGGTATGTAGCAGAACTTGAAGATTCATAGTTGAACTGCAAAGTTTGATACAGCCTTTCTGGTGATTGAGGAAGCCAGCACAGCTGACAGCCACAGGCCCACCATCTCCTGTTTACTCATAACTAACATCCCAGTTGCAGTTGATTACACCTTTTTTGCTTGCTTGCAGAATCCATTATTTATCTTTGTCATCGCACTTATGATAGACAGAGCTAACTCAACAAGCACTTATCATGAGTTAGGCACTAGGCTAAGTTCTTTATGGACATTATTTCATTGAGCTCCTACAATAGCTCTTTGAGATGGATACTATTATTATCTTTATTTTATATCTGGAATACTGAGACAGTACGGCAGAGACTGGCTAGCTGTTTACTGAACTTACTTTTCTTTGTACCTAGGTATACATCTGTACTATCTTTTTCTGTCTCCCTTGTAGTTCTTGCCAACAGAATGTGAGTGAGGGAGATGATCTACACACGCAGGCCTGTTCATGCAACCACCAGTGTGATCCTTCACCTTCTCTCTTCCCCATTTGTTAACTAATCTTGAAACCATGGGAGATTATTCTTCACTCAGGGTCCTCGAATGACTGTGTAGAGGGCTTCCCCACCTCACCTAACCCGTGTTATCATTTAGGTTTTATCTGAGGAAGAGGTCAGCTTGTATCACGTTAAACAATGGAGATTTTGTCTTTAACAGCATCTAGCATTACCTGAACAAGATTTGTAGTGAGATAGAGATAAAGTGGTTTGCCAAGTGTCTTATAACTAGTACATGGTAAAGTAAAGATTCTAAATCAGGCAGTGTACAAATAGACAAAGTGCTATACTGTCTCACTAAATATCATCTACCTAGTTGGTTAGTAAACTGTGAGTTCCTTGATAAAAGAGATTTTGCTTTTTATTTCTGAATTATTGGAATTTAGTACTTAGAAGAACCTCCCATAAAATAAAATTGAAATTAATTAAATTGAATTGGATGACCTACAAGTATCTTACTTAAAACTAATATTTTCAAATCTTTTTTTTTTTGCTTTCCTCAAATCTGTTGCAAATTCTCCGAGTTATTTGTGCCTGGGTAGAAGTTCAGTCAATATGTTATAATTCATCTTGACACCTTCTGTGTAAGTAAATCCTTTGGCATTGCCATATTATGCTTATGGGAATTATTCAGATTCAGCAATGATTGATTAAATTCAGGTAGTGAGTTTGGCACTTTCCTGTGTCATTCGTTATTTCTATAGCAACTTTGTAAAATATATGTTATCTCCATTTCACAGATGGGCAAAAAAATGGGTAAACCTAGGCTCAAAGATGCTCAGGGACTCACCTAAATGTAATTATTGACAGATTTTTGGACTAGCACCCACCGATGTTTGTTTGTTTCTTTGTATGTTTGTTTTCACCATGCTGACTATTTCTAACATAGTGCTTCAAGGAATTCAATCAGGATCTTGTGCATATTTGCAACTCAAAAAGTTTTACTGATCAAGGCATGAATGTATACTGGACAACAAGATGTACTAGAAACAACCAGTTAATAGCTTCCCAAAACTTCAGTAAAGACAACCCAAATAACAGTAGTAATAGAAGCAAGTTTGTGGCTTAATTTGTTGAAGGAGTTGTGAGCACCTTCTATGAATGCTGTGGTGTGGCTTTTTTGGGTATCCTTAAAGAAACTGAGAAAAAAAAAAAAAAGGAACTGGACAAAGGCTGACCAGCAAGAAACAGGTCTCAGAGTCCCAGACCTGGGATTGAGTTTATTTTACACTAAAATGTTTTCAGTATTTGGAAACACATATCTACACTAAGGAACCCTGGAAATTGTAAATATGTAGGTAAATATAAAATATATTAGTCTCATTTTTAATGTTTTAAAAAATTAGTAACCACAGAAAGCAAAATTGTATCAATGTATTATGAGGGTTTTAATCAGGATAGAAATAAGATGTATGATAAGAAAAACATAAGTTATCAAATGTAAGGTTTATGTATTATACGTAAACCAATATATGAAAAATCCAAGAAAAAACTATAATTAAAGTAAAAAAAGTGTAGCTAAAAAGTCAACCATGAAAATAAAATGGAATACTAAAATACACTTAATTATGCTTAAGAAAGGCAGAAAAAGCAAAAGAAAAGTGAACCAAAAGCCCAAGACTATTAGAAAACATATCAGGGAATTGCCTATTTAAACACAATTATATCAATAATTAACATTAAATATAAATGAACCAAGTACCCTAATTTAAATGATATTATCATACGACATGAAAAGAAATACACTAGCGAATATTATTTTTAAGAAGTACACTGAAAATATAAAACCACAGATAAGTTAAAAAAGACTTCAGGACAGGGGTTTGGTTTCTTTTTTTAAAGATGTGGGGTACAACTCGGGTTTAGGTATACAGGTGGTCATCATACAGGTAAATTTTGGGGCTCTCTTTGGTCCCCACTTTACCTGGTTTGACATCAGCTATGCTTATTGATTCTGTGCCCCCCTTCCAAACCCTGGCTGTATCCCACTATTGCTGATCTCTTTCTTATAGTATTAGGGTAAATGTTCAGGGTCCAATTATGAGTGAGAACATATGGTACTTTATTCTTTGTTTCTGTGATAGATCACTGAGTATGATCAACTCTAAATCCATCCAAGTTGCTGTGAAGCCATAAGCTTGCCTTTCTTCATGGCTGCATAATATTCCATTGTGTATATGTACCACATTTTTTAATCCAGTCCAGCTTCAGTGGGCAAAATGGTTGGTTCCATGTTTTTGCTATTGTGAATGCAGCTGCAACAAACATACCTGTGCAGGTATCTTTTTTGTAAAATGATTTGAGTTCCTCCAGGTATATTCCCAATAGGGGGATTGCTGGGTCATATGGAAGGTCAATCTCTAGTTCTTTCAGAAATCGCCACACTGTCTTCCAAAGAGGTTGCACTAGTCTGCATTCCCACCAGCAGTGTAGAAGCGTTCCTTTTTTTCCACATCCTCGCCAGCATCTGTTGTTGTTTGTTTTATTATGATGGCCATTCTTACTGGGGTTAGGTGGTATCTCAATGTGGTTTTGATTTGCATTTCTCTGATGATGAGTGAGGCTGAGCACTTTTTCATGTGTCTGTTGGTTGCCCGTATATCTTCTTCGGAGAAGTGTTTATTCATGTCTTTTGCCCACTTTTTAATGAGGCTGTTTGTTTTTTTCTTTTCAGCACATTTGAGCTCTTTGTAGATCCTAGATATTAGGCCTTTGTCAGATATTCAGTTGGTAAATATTTTTTCCCACTCTGTGAGCTGTCTTTCTGCTCTCTTGATGATTTCTTTTGCTTTGCAGAAGCTCGTTAGTTTGATGAGGTTCCACTTGTCTATCTTATTTCTTAAGGCATGGGCATTTAGGGTTGTGAATAGGAATTGGTTGCCAGTTCCAATTTCCATAAGGTTGTCTCCTGTGTTTTCTAAGATTCTTATACTTTGAGGTTTTACGTTTAGGTATGTGATCCATTTAGAGTTAATTTTTGTGTATGGCGGTAGGTAGGGGTCCTGTTTCAATCTTCTGTATGTGATCAGCCAGTTTTCCCAGCACCATTTGCTGAATAGGTTCTCCCTCCCAAGCGGATGTTGTTGGAGGCTTTGTCAAAGATGAGTTGGTCAAGAAATCGAGCCTTTGCTTCCAGAATCTCTATCCTGTTCCTTTGGTCTATATGCCTGTTGTTGTACCAATACCAGACTCTTTTGATTACTGTAGTCTTACAGTAAAGTTTGAAGTCTGAAAGTGTGATACCTCCTACTTTGTTTCTTTTGCTAAGGATTGTTTTGGCTATTCGTGGTCATTTTTGTTTCCATACGAATTTCTGTATTGTCATTTCCAGGTCTGAGAAGAATGATGTTGGTAACTTAATGGGTATTGTGTTGAATCTGTAGATTGCCTTCTGTAGGATTGATACTTTAACAATGTTGATTCCTCCTACCCATGAGCATGGAATGTTTTTCCTTTTATTTGTGTCTTCTTGGATTTCTTTGAGCAGTGTTTTGTAGTTCCCATTGTAAAGGTCTTTCACTTCTCTGGTTAGGAAGATGTCAAGGTATTTCATTTTTTTGGTGGCTATTGTGAATGGGATGTGCTTTTAATTTGGGTCTCTGCCTGCTTGTTGTTGGCGTATAGGAATGCAATGGTCTTTTGCACATTTATTTTGTACCCTGAGACTTTGCCAAAGTCCTTTATCGGTGCAAGCAGGTTTTTTGACAGATTCTCTTGGATTTTCAAGGTATAGAATCATATCATCAGCGAAGAGGGATAGCTTGACTTCCTCTTTTCCTATTTGGATACCCCTGATTTCCTTCTCTTGTCTAATTGCCCGAACTAACACAATGTTGAACAAGAGGGATGAGAGTGGGCAGCCTTGTCTTGTTCCAGTTTTCAGGGGAAATGTTTCCAGTTTCTGTCCATTTAGCAATATATTAGCTGTGGGTTTATCATAGATGGCACTTACTATTTTGAGGTATGTTCCTTCTATACCTAGATGTTTGAGAGTTTTTATCAAGAAGGGATGCTGGATTTTATCAAAAGTTTTTTCTGCATCTAATTATATTATCATGTGGTTCTTGTTTTTACATCTGTTGATGTATTTAATCACATTTATGGTCTTGCAAATGTTGAACCAGCCCTGCATCCTGGGGATGAAGCCTACTTGTTCATGGTGGATGATTTTTTGAGATGTATTTTTGGATCCAATTTGCTAGAATCTTGTTGAGGATTTTTGCATCTCTGTTTATAAGGGATATTGGCCTATACTTCTCTTTTTTTGTTGAATCTTTACCCG